>PVJH01048793.1:0-10631 GCA_004026705.1 Nesogale talazaci
ATATGGAGAGAAACATACGGTTCTTATTCTCAATGATCTTATAATCAATCCAGTGATGAAGTCTGTACATGCAGAAAATCAAAACATTAGTGGAAAATAAAGTCTGATTTTTAAAAAATATGAAATAAGGTGAAATCCTTCTTTGAAGGGTTTGTGGATGGAAGATATTTCATTCGTTAGAAAGACAGGCTCACTTAAAGTCTTAAGGAGACACCAGAGAAGCGTTTCCCAGGGTGATGTGTCCAGCTGCAGACTTCCTTCTGAGGACATAGGGCAGAGCCCCTCCAGAGGACAATATTGATATTGCCACCCTCGTTACGGTGGTGTTGAGAGCCAGGAAGTGAAAACCGAGGCAGAACTCAAAACCAATATTGAAGGAGGTGGCCACCACCAGCAGGGCCAGCAGCTGGTCCAGAGGGCTTTACTTCCTTGTCACAGCATTGTTCCCTAGCACTTTGTGTGCTTCTCTTCAAACAGTTATGACAGGCCAATAAAAAAATCACTGCCCACCTCAGCCAGTGTTTGTGCAATTTCTCTCTAAAATGTGGAGGAGTTAAGCATCTGAGTGTCTGTCTGCTTGGCATGGCCCAGCTTCTCCTGTGCTTGCTCAGTCTTCCATTGATTCTGTCAAACTTCGGTGCACGCCCCTGTCTCTCCAGGAGACACCGAGCATGAGACAAGTGGAGTTCTCAGATCCATGTCTTTGTAAAGGCAGCCCAAATAATTTTACTGAGAACCTAATTTGTGTTTTCTTGCCCATGCATATAAGGTAGAGCTTTAGAAGTGTGTGTGTGTGTGTGTGTGTGTGTGTGTGAGAGAGAGAGAAAGAGAGAGAGAACCTCAAAATGCTAGTGAAAAAAGGGAACAAAAGGTAATGGGCTTTCCCCACCAACTTTTTCATTCATTATTTCATTTTTAAGTTCTTTCGAAGCTCCCTCATATACATACGCATATAAACACATATGTATATACACACACACAAGTCCACACCACTTGTACACATGGATACTCAGAAACACACACTAGCAGACCTACATATACATACAAACACATACATACGTAAACATATGTACATGCATATCCTCACACTCTCTCTTAGCACTAAGGCACATTACTATGAATTGTGCCTTCCAAAAGTATGTGTTATAAATCCTAACCTCCATATTTGTGATTATCATCCCACTTGGGAATGGGTTTTCTTTGTGATCTTAATGAGACACAATTAATACTGGGTGTATTTTAATTCAATCTCTTTTAAGAAATACAAATTAGCCAGAGAGGCAAGGACTTGGGAGAAGAGAGATCTTAAAGCACAGACAGACAAGTTGTCCAGGGACAAGGACCATCCTTCAGAGCTGACACACAGAGAACGCCTTCTCTGGAGGGGTAGCCCTGAATTTGAAGCCTTTCACTCTCCTAAACTACAAGAAAATAAATTTGTGTTTGTTAAAACCACCACTTTAGGGAACTCCTGTATAGCAATCTGGGATATCTAAGACACACAGTATACTTTTTCTCCAGGAAGATATACAAATTGCTTGATTAGTTGTACCACTGATATCCAATGGTAACCTAATGTGTATCAGAGTAGAAAACCATATGGTTTTCAGTGGTTGATTTATTATGTCATTTAAAATTTCTTCTTTTATTCCATAGTTGATAAGAAAAGTATTGGGGTTGCATTTTTGGAAGTAGATTGCCTGGCCTTTCTTTTGAGGCATCTCTGAATGGATTTCAACCCAAACACTCAGTTAGCAGGAAGTGCAACAACCATTGACATGACCCAAATCTCTTATTCCATTGTACACTGACTTATTTTTCTTTGTAGACATGATCCTTGGCATTCATATCTATAGGAAACAAGACCCAAGGTCTTTATAGCTCTAGTAAAATAATTTTATTGGGGGTTCATACAGCTCTTAATCTCCATCATCCACCCACTCATCCATCCATTCATCCATCCATCTATCCATCCATGTGTCAAGCACATTTGTATATATGTTTCTGTCTACTTAAGCCTTTGGTATCAGCTCCTCATATTTTTTTCTCTCCCTCTCCAATCCACCTTCACACCTTCCCTATACCCTCCTGCTTTCACTACTCTCATTATTGGTCCTGAGGGATGTGTCAATCCTGGATTCTCTGTGCTTCCATCCCATGTACATGATCTGGATTTGTAAGGCAGTATTGGAATGATGATAGTGCAGGAGGAGGGAAGCATTAAAGAACCAGAGGAAAGTTGTGTGTTTCATCAGCGCTCTGTTGCACTCTGCCTGGCTCATCTCTTCCTTGTGATCCTTCTGTGAGGGGCTGTCTAGTTGCCTACAGATGGGTTTTGGGTCTCCACTCTGCACTGCCCTTCATTCACATCGGTATGATTTTTTTTTTTGTTCTGGGTCTTTGATGTCTGATACCTGATCTGATTGACACCTCATGATCACACAGGGTGGTGTGCATAGCTCTCTTCTTAAAGCTATATCTTGGTGATAAAAATTCTGAGACACTCAGAGAGGGAGAAAGAGGTAGATAGAAATTTCTAAGTAATTCATAATCTTCCTACAATTAGTCCCTGTCTTTTGCCAGGTTTCTAGGCATGGAGTGCATTCATTAGTGGAACAAATACACAACTTGAGCCCAGGACTTGAATTCTACTACTGGTTATGCCATTAATCAGCTGGGCAAGTCACTTCACTATTTTTGGCCCCAGACTCCTCACCTGTAGAATGAGGAGTACCTTCAATTTCATGGTTGTCTTTTCCCAAGCGACTGAAGAAGCACAATGCTGATAAAGATGAGAAGAGTATGCCAATATGATCCAGAACCCTTACCTCTGCTGAGGAAGAATATCAATCCCAGTGCCAAAATGACAGAATTGTTTTATATCCTCACTGCTTTGCTAAATGTTCACATGAGATTTATCTTGTCCGTCAGTGGTCTCCTCACATGGAAACTCTCATCATGACATGCAGGATAGTGAACGAGAAATCTGGCTGAATTTGGGTTTCCTGATTACAGAAGCAGAAGCTCCTGCCGATATCTTCTCTCAAGTCTTATTGATTTTGATGGTGAAGAAGATTAATCTAGTGCTCCTTGAAAGCAAAGATCACGATCACCCGAGCAGAGGAAGTTTGCCTTTGGCCTCTTTGGCATTCAGAAATGATTCATCGAGGTGGCTGAGATTGAGGCCTGTGTTATCTTTGGTTGCCCTAGCAGAGCCTCTGAAGGCAGGAAGGCCTTTCTTTGGGCAGATACGGGGTTAAAAGAAGGGGTATGGAGCCTAGCACCAACTTAGAAACAGTTAGTTGTTACATCATGATCTGGCTCCATAGTCCCCCTCCATGAAATGACTACTGAAGATCGGGGTGCAACCTCAAGGGGTGCTGAAGAAAGTAGATGGTATCGATTGGAATAGTGTCTGGGGTCTTAAAGACTTGTTTTCAAACAAGCAGTCATCTAAGTGAGGAGTCAATTTAAGTCCACACAGAAGAAGCACACCAGCTTGTGTGCTACAAAGATGTCAATTACAAAATTAAAATATGGCGAAGAAACAAACATCAGGGCTAAAACTATGAACTCACAATTTGTAGAAGGTTATGGAGGACAGTGGGAGCCCCAAACTCACCTGCACAGTATCTGGTTATACTGAGCTGCTGGCAGATCCACACTAGCTAAAGGCAAGCGTCCTTAATAACCTTACTGTCAGGCAGAGACCATTGTAGTCTTGATTATGCTGGATCGAACTCAATATTTGACCACTTGACCTCAGCATAGGCTGGATGTAAATTTGTTCTGGGTGTAAGAATCTCTTAGATGTTCCATGGCAGAAATTTCTTCCCTGGTTTCTTGAATGTTGATGGGGGTCTTCTCTCTCTCTTGTATTATTTGTGTTTTTGTCCTTACACTATTAGGATCTTATCCTTATCACCTAAGTGTAGTTTGTTCCTCATTGTCTTCTGTGGGGTTTCCCAGGTGGGAAGCACAGGAGGAGTGGAGATGTAATGACAATAACTGATACAAGGGGTTGTACAGAATGCAAGGGAAAGGGATGGGTAATAAAGAGGGGAAGGGGATTTGGGGAGTAAATGATGAAAGTGGGAGGTGAGGGAGCACTAGAACTGATAGTTTTTGCACAATTCATTTTAAAGATAATTCAATTTTGGGGTGGGGTGGGGGTGGGGAATGCACTAAGATAGATGTGATGCTTGATATGATTGAATAATTGAAATATTCAATTGGATGATATGTAAATTGCATGCCAACAAAAATGTTGAAAAACAACAATAACAAGCAAATCATCCGAATGAAAATGAATTCTGATGTGATCTGCAGTTAAATTCAAGACAATAGCATTCAAGGCAGAGAGGTCAGTTTAGAACGTTATGACAACTCTCTCTCTCTCTCTCTCTCTCTCTCTCTCTCTCTCTCTCTCTCTCTGTGTGTGTGTGTGTGTCCAAAGGAGTAATCAACAGATTTTTCTTGAAGGACACAGGTTGATTCCAGGGAATTGTTATGAAGAATTTTGCATTGGTGAGAATAAGGCCAGGAAGATGGCTCTGAGGAATCTTCTTCACTTTGATTAAACCATCTGCCTGCTTTTTGAGAGTAGCAGAGGCTGTCCTACAAGCATGTTGCCGAGAAACCTTTCCCCACCCACCGACAGCCTTGGTCTTTCCCATTCAGACTTCTTTGTTGATCTCCAAAGTTCAACAAGCATTACAAGGAGCACAGTTTAGGATTTTCAGAGGTGACAAGCTGCCATTTGGATGTGTGGTAAACACAAGAGTGAAGCATTCTTTGGGGAAATGTTAGAAGCAGTGTGTCCCAGAGTGGGAACGATCTAGGGGTAAGTGACAGAGGGGCTTCCAAGACAGATACCTTCACTTTGTCCTGGATTATAGACTATACTACAGATGTTTTCATTGCCAGAGGGAACTCAGTAATTCTCCCCCTCCCCCCTGAAAGAAAGGGCATTAGGATAAATACATTTGGGACCCTTTCGGTTAGAGAGCTGGAACTATCACCTTCCTAAATACATGGGTCTCACAAAAACAAACTCACTGCCATTGGGTCATCGCTGACCCACAGTGACCCAATAGGACAGGGTAGAACTGCCCCTGTGGACTTCTGAGACTGTAACTGCTTAGCGGAGTAGAAAGCCCTGTCTTTCTTCTGCAGACCTGCTAGTGATTTTCAACTGCTTTTAGGGATTTCAGTCCAATCCATAAATGCCACACTACCAGAGATAGATGTAGGTTATATCATGGAGCAATATCTGGCACTTTAAATACTTTTGTTTGAAGAAGATTTCCATGGCTTTGTGGCAATGCTTTTTGATTTGACCTTGTATTTGTAGCCAGAAAGCCTACAAAAGTACTTTGGAGTTTCTGCAATTTACAACATTTATGAAAGCCCTTGTTATGTGCCCAGTTCTATGAGAACGTTTTATCTGGCAATAAATAATGCATGAACCCAGCCCAATTAGGGAATGAGATTTTCCTGGGAAAGAATGAGCACTCACTGTATATAGGGAAGAGACTGTGTTGGTTCTGGGGCAGCATTCTTGCTTTTTCATCTGGTAAAGTTGTTTGAATGAAAGCAGAATCCATTGCTTCCAAGTTCCTTCTAATATACAGTGATCCTTTCAAACAGAGTGGAACCACCCCACAAGACTTCCAAGGCTGTCATCTTCAGAAACGCAGATTGCCAGTTTTTGTTAATTTGCTTTTGGTCCTATGTGGCGTGGCTGGTGGATTGAAACTCCCAGCCTTTTGAATGGTAGCTGAAAGCTTCCCCACTGGTCTACGGGGCTTCCTCTATGGGAGACAATGGGCTCCATAACTTAATGTGCAGTCCTCACCTGCCTGTCTGGGGAGGCTTGCATGCTGCCATGGGGCTGAGCAGGTCTCCATGGAGCATCGAGACGAGGAAGGACTAGGAAGAGAAGGCTGCCGATGTGTTTCTGAGAAGCAGCCAGTGAAAGTCTGGGGATTATAACGGTCTGATCGGCGGCTGAGATGGGGATGGCTGCAACCAGGCAAAGTTTTAATCAGTTGTGCACAGAGACAACCTGATTTGGTGTCCAACGTGATAGCTGTCAGCCACCACCACCAGACAACAGGTACTTTAGCCTATGCTACCTTTTACTGTCTGCACAAACTCATGTGAGTCCCAGAGAGTGGGAAGGCAGTCTATGTACAGAGAATAGCTGTAGGGTTGAGATTCAAACCCAGGACTCCAGTCTCAGCGTTTGCCCTCGCCTATGAAAATATGAAAGGAAATACCCACACACTATAAGAGCCTGGGCCTGTCTGATGCTAAACTTCATCTGCAAAGGCCACTTGGCCTCTGAGAAAGACGTATTCCTGAGAGAAGTGGGAGGAGAGGATCTGGGTCCTGAAGCATTCACATATTAAGCCAGAGGGAGGACATCCCAGTAATGGAGAATACCCCCAAAGCGAGGATGTGGAGATGGGAGGGAATGTTGAAAAATTGTGTTGAAGTGATATCTTTGTTGGGATAGGAGTCAAGCATGAGTGTTTGTTTATTTGCGGTAGCAAAAGGCTTTTGCATATCGTTATTAGTTGTCACTGAATCTTCTCTGAATCGTGGTGACTACATATAAATGAGAATTACATATGGCCTGATTCTGAGTCATGGGTAGATGCTATCCATAGGGTTTTCACTCGCTAGCTTTTGGAAGGAGATCGCAGGTCTTTCTGCTTGGTTTGCCTTCATCTGGAAACTCTGAAGAAAGCTGTCCACTGTGGGTGATCCTACTGAGGAATGGAAGCTCCGACAGTCCAGCTTTCGGTTCTACAGCATCATCAAGCCCCAGGAGCAAGAGAAAGAGACACATCCCACTGGCGTTTGCACCACTTCCACGTGACAGCAGAGAGCAGGGTGGGTTTCTAGAACACTAGGTGGTTTTGCTCCGGGAAGACTTGCCTCTTCCATTTTGTTGCTCTCTCCATGTCAAGGTGATGTAGTCTTCCTGAAGGACACCATCCTCTCAATGATAAACCATGCGATTTTATCCTGTATTCCTAATAGTGTACCACTGCCTGGAATTGAGATGCACAGCCACACCTACGGCTGAGGAGGAATCCTTGGAAGATGCAAACTGTAGCTGTGTTTGGCTGTTCACCAAAAGGTTGGTGGTTCCAGTCCTGTTAGAAGCCTTACAGACGAAACGCCTGACAATATGCTTCTGAAAGATCAGTCATTGGGAACTTCCTGGAGCAGAGTTCTGCTCAGACACACCATGTGTCACCGTGCATCAGAGTGACCTAAGGGCAATGGGTTAGCTGCTGCAAGAAGAACAGGGGACAGTGTAGCTCTTAACAGGGTGGAGAGGGAGAATGGTTGCTAAGAGAAGGACTGTTAGGGACCAGCGCACCCATATCTGCCTCCATGAGAGGAGTAAGATGGAAATTAAAACTGTGTGACGGGTCTTAAATAACTTATCAAAGAATGTTTAGTCATTTTAAAGATAGAAGAATCTCCTTAACAACCTTTTTGGCCAGTGAGAAGCCTCCACCTTTGACCCTCTGGTTAGTCTCATGGTCAGAACCTGCGGGTCGAGGTCAGGCACCACAGTCCTGAGGGCCTGACACCTGTTTCTCTGAACTTTGCACCGGACTGGGCTGCGGCAGTCTGCCGTCGGGGCAGCCTATAGCGGGGATTGCATCTGGGCATACTGTGTCTTTTGTTGACTATGCTCTGCTTGAAAGTGTTGGCCCGTCACCAGAGCTGGGACAGGGCAAAGGAGGGATTGCTTTCACATCACAAGGAAATTAGATGTCCAAACCAGGGGTACGGTAATTTTATTTCAAGTGAATGCTTAGGGAAATTGAATTTATCCTGTTTACCCTTATGGCTGACTTTCTGGGCTATGAGAGCTGACGATGTCTAATGAAATGGATCTTGGCAGCTGAGAGTTTTAAACGAACCCTGATTTATTTAAAAAGTACTCTCCTTACCATGAAATTGTCTTCTGTCCTTCAAGGGGAGGCATTTTTTTAAACAGTGATTATAGATTGTTCAGTTCCTCTCGAGTTGTTTGACAGTCCCATTAGCAAACTCATTCATCAAAGCCTTGTTAAGGGATCACAAAGGCACGTTCTCTCGGGGTCCGGTCTGTGAGACTGACAAAGTTAGGTGTGTGCACACGCAGGTCTGTGTGTCCACGTGTATATTTGATCATGGGGATGTTCAGGGACTGTGTCAGTACAAACAGACTCACCATGCTCCTTTTATCTTGTGGTCTCTTCAGTGGTTATGACCTGGAAAGTTGTATCCTGGAAGAGGGCTTCAAACATGTGGGAAAATATCAAGTGTATGCTTCCTTTGAATATACCATCAAACACTGTTTTTCTTCTCGCCTCTTCATGTTGGCGTCTCCATAAACATTTCTGAGAGAATTCAATAAATAACTCTTCAGCCCACTCTCATGCTGAGATAAGAGAGAAAATAGTTAATAGCAGTATCGAGTCTTCATTTAAAAAAGAAACGCAGACTTTCTTTCCTACCAGAGCTTGTGGGGATAATTGCCATGTAGACTAAGGCATTGCACACGACCTTGAGATGCAGACTCTGAATCTGACAATATGCCAAGGAGGTGGGGCTGTGGGCCCCAGGGCCAGACAGCCTGGGTTTTCAACCTGGTTGGCCACATCTTAACGTGTTCACTTTGTGTATCTCTAACCTTCCTGGGTCTCAATTTTCTCATCTGTAAAATGGTGTAAGCACCACCTCACACCATTACTATATGAGGAAAGTGCCCACAACCATATTCAGCATATGGAATCACTCAGGACATGAGCCAGGTCTGGCCCAGTCCAGAGCCCATGCTTTTCCCCTGCTAGCACGGCACCTGGGGAGACTCTTGTGCTTGTGGATAGCAGCAGTCCCTTGGGAAGGTCTACAGAGGCCATATGCTGCTGGGCTTCAAGGAGAGCGAAGAGGCCAAGGATCAAGGTCCCAATGCCTGCTCAGAGGATAAAGAGAGAGAGGGGGATGGACTGAATTAACCGTACGATATATAACTTTCTTTATAAGACATCAACAAATAAAACAGCTATTAACCAGTTATCGTCAGGGAATTAGGAGACCTGATGACAAGTGTTGAAGTGCGTCCCTGTGGACTGGCGGGCTGTTAATGTTTGGGGGGAGAAAGGTGTAGCAGCCAGCTTTCATAAATGTTACTGCCTTGGCAAAGAATTTGGGCGGTTTTCCTCTGCTTTTTGAATTGGGCTGCTATGAGTTGGGAAGTGACTCAACGGAGGATATTTTGAGTCAGGTACAAAATCTTATTTATTTTTATATCCATAGTGCCTGGCCTCTGGTAGGTGCTGAGTAAGTGTTATACTGGTCCATTATTTGTTCTGTTCCTGTGCTCATTAACAAATATTCAATCATTCATTTACTGTGATGTGCCAGACACAGCTCCAGGAGCTGGAAATCAGCAGTGAACAACGTCAGTCATCCTCGATACACATCCCCGGTGTCCATCAGCAGTCGAATGGGTACATCGAGTGTGGTAGATCCATAAAATGTCACATGCAGCTGCCGCCGAGAGAGAGAGAGAGAGAGAGGAATTGAGACTTGCTGTGACATAAATGCAGGTAGAAGACATTATGATTTGTAAAGTAAAGTCAACCACAGAAGAATAGATGCTGTGTGATCCCATCTCCTAGGAAACTTCCGTAGTAGGCAAATCCAGAGGGATAAAAAAAGTGTATCAGTGGTCATCAGGAGTGGAAGGGAGGGGGGATGAAAGATAGTGCTTAAGATGTACTGAGTTTCTGTTTGGGGTGACAGAGTTTTGTAAATGGACAATGGCCATGGTTGGACAGCATGGTGAATGTAATTAGTGCCACTGAATTACATAGTTAAAATGACACTCCACCCCCTATATCATAGCATTTATACACACCATGCACATTTTAGATGGATCCATCTAAATGTGGTAGACATTTACAATGGTAGACAAAACAATGAAAGAATAAAACAGACACTGACAAATCCCCATCTTGATAGAGCCGTCCATCCAAAAAGAGTGTAAACCCTTGCTAGGTCTCAGTGCTCAGCGCTCCAGAGAAAGCAGCCCCTGCCCTTCCCTCTTTGCTTAAGCAAACTGTTGCATGGTTCCTGCTGTATAGGTCTGTAGGCTTGTTTGGCTTTTTCAGTTGGTATTGATGTGACCCGTGTCTGACAGTCTGAGAACCTCTCAATAACTTTTTCCCAAACATTGGTTTGCAATGTTGGAACCACTAATGCGTTAGGGTCACAGCAGGCGAGTGTAATTTCGTGAAAAAAACTCCTCACTTGGAGTCCGCAGACCTCCTGGGCTCAGTTCTTAATTCGGTTACTAGTTGGGTGGCCTGGCCATGCTCTGAGTTTCCAGTTCCTTGCGATGAACGCTGATAGCAACTTTTTAGAATGAGCCTGGGCCAAGAATCAGCCTGTGCCTAAGAATCAGCTGTCTTCTTAAAAAGCCCACATCCTGATGTTTTCAATCCAGGCTCACTTAAGCATCTCCCATTATCATTCTTCGCAGTTCAGAATAGAAAGCCTAGTCCCGACCTCATATCACCATTCCCAGGCCTCCTTCATTTTTGTTCTACTACACT
>PVJH01048794.1:0-11277 GCA_004026705.1 Nesogale talazaci
GCGTGTGGTATTGCTAGTATGAGTGTTGTGAGGGGGGCAGAGGAGGGGAGAGGAAGAAACCAGGCTTATTTGTTAGATACTCAAATAGTTCTCAGGAAAATATTGTCAACATCTTTTATGTTCAATATGTTCTTCTTACTCATTTTGCTATATATATATATATATATATATATATATATTGGCATCACTGCCCTCTGGTGGTTGTGGGAGCTACCCAGTGCCGCTTCTGAGAGCTGCCGCTGGATTTGAACCGCCAAGCCTGCAGGCCACAGTCCCTCACTCAACCACTTACTCCACCGGGGCTCAGCCCTATTAATATATATTTAAAGTACCTTGCTTCACCCTATAAAGATGATGTAAATAGGTGTGTGTGTGTGGGGGGGGGAGACGGGCATGTGTGCACGCACATGAAGGACCTGGTGGCAGTGAGGGATAGGGGATGGTAGTGTTAAAGTTTCTCTCCTTAAACTTTATAGAAAAGACTTTTTTAATCTAGTGAATGATCCCTCAAATTTATGTCTTGGATTTTTGCATTGAGGTTTTCTTAAATTGAAATATAGCTCTCCTAAGAATGAAACAAAAAAGGGAAGGGGTGGGGGTGGGGACTTGTCAGTGTTTGAAATGAAATACCAGACTCCCTTCCATTTGTTCTTCCTATTTCATGGCCTAGAAATCATAGAGTGCCCTTTTTATATAACACGTTTCCTGTGCTTTCCCAAGTAGACTAAAGGTCTTGAAGACAGGAGACATGCTTTATGATGATTTCCCTCAGCGATGAGCATGCTAGAAGTTGTTCAGTGAATCCATCCATATTTTGTGAGAACAGGGGTGGAGCTAAGTAGGGGAAACAAAGACAGTGGCTCCGTGTGGGAGAGGTAATTTTTTTGTTTTGTTTTCCTCTAACTCATGTGGTACCCTTCACCTGCAGGGAATTTCTTTCATGTGCAGACCGAGTTGGGGGGAGAGTTGGGATGGTGGGGAGGGGTTTCCCCACTGAAAGCCCAGGAAAGAGCAGAGTCAGAACAGGGCCACTGTCCAAGAGCATCCCGCTCTGGAGAGACTTTCCTGGGAATTTGGGTTGATTTTTAAGAACTGAACTGGGTGACAGCTCTGACCTGATCGTATGTAGGGAGACTTCTGTGGCCCGACCCTAAAGAGAATCTTAGATTTCTGTCCTCCCGATCTCAACCCTGGATAGTAAACTGTCAGCTGGGCACCTGGACCAGTTTAAGCCTTAGGCTACTTCTGTTGTCTTTTTAAAAAAGGATATTTTGTGATTTTGGAGAAAATTTGCATAATGAATTAGGTTTTCATTTAAATGAGTGTTCATCTGTGTGTGTGCGTATAATTCAGTAACATTGGTCATTCTCATTTCTATTTCCATTCTGCTAATTACACTTTTATTAATCTAGCTTTCTGGTTCCCTTTTACCTTCTCTTTGGATTAGGATAAAAAGGGTTGACTACTAGGTTTTTTTTAGATGATTGTTTAGAGGACCTACGTGCTTATAAGCAATATTATTTCTTTTTTTTTCTTTTCAGGAGCACATTTTTCTTTATTGCGGACTAGTTTACCATTGTATGTATTGCCAAGTCATCTCAGATCTAGTGCAACCCTGTACACAGCAGAAGAAAACAATACCCAGTTCATCCCCATGCTCACCATTGTTCTACTTTAGAACCTGTCGTTGCAACCACAGTGTTGATCCATCTCCCTGAGCATCTTTCTCCTTTTTGCTTCCCTTCCACTTAACTAAGCATTAAGTCCTTTAACAGGGACTAATCTCTACTGATCATCACGACCAAAGTACCCGAGACTAAACTCTCACAATCTTCATTTCTAAGGAACATACTCCCTTTGTTTGATCTTCTGGAAGTCTGTGCTATTTTCAGTCCCTTAATTTAAATGCATCAATTCTTCTTTGGTCTTTGTTATTCATTATCCAACTTCCACATGCATGAGATGATTGAAAAGATGTTGGCATAAGTCAGACACATCAGAGTCCTCAAGAAACATCCTTGCTCTTCCATGATGCTCACCTTCCCAACATGATTTCTGAAGAAAAATATGTGCATAAACAAAAGTGGTGAAGAAGCCTGGTGGTGCCCGGCCATCAAAAGATAATAGCGTCTGGGATCTCAAAGACCCGAAAGTAAACAAATAGCCAGCTAACTTGGAAACAGCAAAGCCCACATGGAAGAAGCTACCAGCCTCTGTAACCACGAGGTGTCGAAGGGACCAGCAACCAGGCAAGAACTAAAAATTACCTCATTGTGTGCTCACCTTATTGATAGGATCGCTGAAGATTAATGTGTATATAATGTGTGTGTTAATGTGTGTATAAGTAAAAGTGGTGAAGAAAGTTGCTGGTGCCCAGCTAACAAGGGATATAACGTATGGGCTCTTAAAGGCCTGAAGATAAACAAGTGGCCATCTAGCTCAGAAGCAACAAAGCCCTCATGGAAGAAGCACACCAGCCTGTGTGACCACGAGGTATCGAAGGGACCAGGTATCAGTCATCAAAGAACTAAAAATTTTATCATTATAAATGAGAGGGAGTACTGATTGGGGAACCAATGTCCATGTGTAGATGAAGTGACATCCCCTTACAGAAGGGCTGCAGGGAGGAGACAGCCAGGGCACAGTGCAGCAACAAGGAAATAAGCAACCCTCTTGGAGTTCCCAAATGCTTCCTCCCCCAAACTATCATGAGCCCAATTCCACCCCACAAAGCTGGCCAGACCAGAGGATATACACTACTACAGATAAGAACTGGAAACATGGGAAACTCAGGACACATGGTCCCCTAAGGACCAGTGGTGAGAGAGGTGTCACCAGGAGGGTGGGGGGACGGTAGAGTAGAAAGGGGGAACCAATTATAAGGATCTACATATAACCTCTCGCCTGAGGTACAGACAATAGGGAAGTGGCCTATGGGAGACACCGGACAGTGCACGACATGACAAAAAACGTTTTATAAATTATCAAGTGTTCATGGAGTGGGGAGGGAGGGGAAATGGGCTAATACCAAGGGCCCAAGTAGAAAGAAATGCCCTGAGAATGATGATGGCAAAGAAGAAGTGCAAATGTACCTTGTATACCGTGGATTGTGATAAGAATTTCATGAGCCCCCAACAAAACGATTTCCCCCAAAATGAAAATCCTTGCTCTTTAACGCTTTATAGACATCCTTAGCAGCAGAGTTGTCTATGCTTACATTATTTGATTTCCTAAATACTCTTTCCATGAGCTTTGATTGTAGGTCTAAGCAAAACGAAAACCTTGTCAACTTTGATCTTTTCTCCATTTGTAATAACTCACTCTATGAAGGCTTTTATGCTCCTTTACACTGAGTCGTCACCCAGAGTGAAAGCCACAGCCCGTGATCGCCTCAGCAAGAGCTTCACGTCATCCTCACTTTCAGCAAGTAGGGCTGAATTATCAACATATTACCTGTTGATATGCCTTCCTGCCGTATTGATGCCCTATTCTTCACGTAGTCTTGCTTCTCAGATCATTTACTCAACATACAGAATGAGCGAATAGGATGAAATGATTCAGCCCCCATGCACACGTTTCCGCATTTTAAACCAGGCAGTATTCCCTGGGTCTATTCAAGTGATGGCCTCTCGGTTCATCTTCATGTTCTGCATATGAACACAATGAAGTGTCCTGGAGTTCCCATTCTTCTCAGTATTATCCATAGCTTTTTAATGATCCACATAGTTGAATGCCTTTCTGTCAGAGGAAACCAGCCTCTAACAGATGAAGGGTTCGTAGGTGCAATTGTATGGCTCAGCCCCGCTTGGTTTTGGTTGTCCATGTGGAGAGAGAATGAGGTGGGGAGGGGGGAGGAGAAGATGGGAAAGGGAACAGGTAGGAGAGGGAGAGGAGCTGGGGGAGGAGAGGCAAGATTGCAATATTATTTTATAAGCTACTTTGACTTCTGTGGCTGATAAATGAGTTCGAGATCCAAGTATTAAAAAGTTCCCCCCCCCCAATAAAATGATTTATTTAAAAAAATGGGGGAGAGAGGAGCTTATACTAAGGGCTCAAGTAGAAAATATTTGGAAAATGAATATGGCAATATGTGTACAAATATGCTTGATACAAATGATGTATCAAATGTTGTAAGAGCTGTAGGAGTCCCCAATAAAATCATTGAAAATAAAAAAAAACCAAGGACTAGTCTCAGTGGTGCCTGTAGTCTCTGCTGATCCAGTAAATTTTGCTGTTTTTCCTTTTTAAAAAGGAACTTGAGTTTTGTTTTACATTTTCTTTTATCTAGAACTATCTATTGTGTCCGTGGTTGGAAGGGGCTAGGCACCATCTAGTTCTTCTGGTTTCAAAGTAGGTGAGGCTGTGGTTCAAGTAGACTAATATTTTCTTAATTTCTTTATTTGATTTTTTTTCTTTCTTTTTTTTGGGAGGGGCATCACTGCCCTCAGGTGGTGGGAGTAGGAGGCTCAGCCTTTGCTCCGTGGAGCTGGAATCGAACCTCCATCCCAGTGAGCCGCAGTCCCGCGCACAACCACTACGCCACCGGGGCTCAGCCCCCCCTTTTTTTTCTTTTCATTTTTTGTATAGACTGATATTTTCTCTGAATCATTGCTTTCTTTCTTTCTTTTTTTTTTTTAAGTCATCACTGCCCTCAGGTGGTGGGAGTAGGAGGCCCAGCCTTTGCTCCTGGGAGCCGGAATCGAACCTCCATCCCAGTGGGCCGCAGTCCCGCGCACAACCACTATGCCACCGGGGCTCAGCCCTCATTGCTTTCTTTTTATTTGTAGAAACTAGTAGTTGTATCTTGGATAGGTGTTCCCAAGCTTTTGAGACTTCAGGTACTACTCATTGAATTAAGATATGGAACTTTATTTTGAAAAGTTATGCCAAATCACCCAAGTTGCCCTCTTCTCCACATGATGATCCCAGCCCTCAACCCCAGCAACCCAATCCCTTGAAGCATTTGTTAATGTCTAGGAAGTCTCGTAACTCTCTCCCCTGTGTGCCCTCCCTAGCTCTCTGCCTTCAAGTCAGTGCCTACTCATCATTCTCTTGGAGTAGAGCTTGCCCGGGTTTTTGAAACTAATCGTTGACGGGAATAGAAAGCCTCGTCTCCCGCCTTGTGTCGCTGGTGGTTTCAAACTGCAGACCTTTCTGTTGCAACCCAACCAGGAACCTCCGTGCCACCAGGGCTGCTCCTCATGGACCCTAGACCTCTTCAGCTTGGTGGCACGGAGTAGGGTTATTCACTATAAGGGATTTGTTGCTGTTTTGGGTAACATAGCTATGAGTCGTCATCGACTTTTGGTGGTAGGTTTGGTTTGGGTTTAAACAGGTGTATAGTAGGTATCCCTGGAGCCCTGGCAGTATAGTGGCTAACGGTTGGCTGCGATCCACATGGTCGGTAGTTCAAAACCTCCAGCAGCTCCTTGGGAGAAGATTGGGATTTCTAATCCTATTAGCAGTTAGAGTCTTGAAACCCGGGGGGTGGGGGGAGAGGTCACTCTGAGCCAGCATTGACTGCACGATGCTGCTGGACCATCAGATCTTGCCCACAGACCACTACCTCCATTCATGTTTCTACTTCCACCCTCAGGCTAAAGAAACAGGGTCAGCCCTTGGATCCCATGTTTGGAAGGTTGTTGAGCCCTCATTTGTGCCCTATGCTCAGAAAACATTGTGTCTGCGCCCTGACCACCAATCGACTCAAAACCTCACCCCAAACTCGAAGTCTTCCAATCACACTGTCTGCTCCCCTGGGCAGTTCACTTGCTAAGGACCCAGTCTTGGGACTCTTAATAGGGGAACCCCAGAATCTCCAACTCTAGGGTACCAGGCTAGGGGAATGCAGGGGTGGGTGGTGTGTTTGTGCGCACGCTTGTGCATGTGCATTCGTGTGCACACGCTAGTGGGGTAGAAGTGGCCATGAATTCTTTTTTTTTTTTTGGGCATCACTGCCCTCTGGTGGTGGGAGTAGGAGGCCCAGCCTTTGCTCCGTGGAGCTGGAATTGAACCTCCATCCCGGTGGGCCACAGTCCCGCGCACAACCACTACTCCACCGGGGCTCAGCTCCATGAATTCTTTCTTAGCAAAGGTAGCTCATGGGTCTGACACAGGATTCAGGCGCTGTGTGCCGGAGAAGTGCCTGTGCTTACCAGTAAGAAAATAAAAAGCCTGCCTTGCCCCTGCCTGTCCTATAGGCCGTTTTGGTTTACTTTACAAAACCAAAACCACTGCCATTGAGCAGATTCCAACTCATAGCACCATTATGTTGGCTTGAAGAATGGGTGGGCATATTCAGATTTTTCAGATTTGCTGTCCTGAAATCCTTTCTGGAACAAAGTGTAGGTGTGGGGAGGCGGAGGAAGGGGTGGAAGAACAAACAGCTGTCTCATGTACCACTTGTCTGGCACTCAGCCTGGATCCCTCTCTCTGTGTTGTTCCTCTCCCAGTTAGATTGTAAGCATGTATATTTACGCATAAGTAAACCATGCCTCAGTACTCTTGAATGCTGTTTTAGAACCACCCCTAATCCTCACTTGATTATGTTTGGAGGCATCTTTTCATGTTACTAAATACTGGACAAAATCTCAATGTGTAGGTGTACCTGAATTAATTTTAATCTCTAGTGAAATTTATTAAGTCAATTTCCACCATACCCCCTTACTTTAAAATGGAAGCAATCTTCCTCTTTCTCTATTTCTTTTCCTTCCCTGTTTTTCTCTCTAGGATCCAACAGCCCTTATTTTACTACATAATTATATATCTTATTACCTAACCCTTCCATTTGAATAAAAGCTTCATGAATAAAGAATTTTTTATTGGACTTGGGATATGACAATAATTGAGTTTTTATTTGTGTGTGCTTTTCTTACCATGAACATCTTTGTATATATGTCTTTGAAACACTTGTCTACTTCTCTACATAGGAGTGAGTTCAAGAAATGGGTTGACTGGGTTATGATGAGGCATATTTAAAATGTTGATTTCATAAAACCATACTGTTTATAAGAATGTCAGCTACATGGGGAGCTGATACCCGGGGGCCTAAGTAGAAGGAGGATGTTTTGAGAATAATGATGACAACAAATGTGCAAATGGGGTCTGCATAAACGCGATGTATGTATTGATCATGATAAAGAGTTGTATAAGCTCCCAATAAAATGATTTAATTTAAAAAGTCAACTACAAAATAATTTATAAATTATTAAGAGTTCATGGGGGAGGGAGAGCAAGGAAAGGGGGAGAAATGAGTGAATTACCAGGGGTTCAAATAGAAAGCAAATGTTTTGAGAATGATGAGGGAAACATGCAAAAATGGATGTATGTGTGAATTGTGATAAGAGTTTTATGAGCCCTCAATAAAATTATTTAATAAAAAAGTCAACTTCTGGCTGAGCCCTGGTGGCTTAGTGGTAGTTTGCGGGACTGCGGCCCACAGGGTTGACAGTTCAAATACAGCAGCAAGGCTGGGCTTGCTACTCCCACCAGGGCAGTGATGCCACAAAAAACAAACAACAACAACAACAACAACAAAAAGTTCTATCAACAGTAGATGAGATTGCCAATTCCCCACATCCTTAGTAACACTAAATTTTGTGTTTTCCACTTTTCTACATTGGACAGGTGAAGCATGATCTTGTCATTGTGATTCTGTGGTTAAGAGTGTGACTCATGGCGCCTGAATTCTGACTCATCACTGACTAGGTGGACTTCGGTAAGACATTTACTGTTTCTGTCTCTCAGTTTCCTCTTTGGGAAAATAACAGTAGTAGTAGTAACTATTTCATGGGGGTGGTTATGAAGAGTGACTCAACTAAGTACAATTCTTAGAATAGTAACTGATGTGTGTGTATGTGCATGTAACCCTAAACCAAACCAAAAACAAAAAAATGCAAATCCATTGCTATCAAGTCTAACTCATATCAACCCTACAGGACAGAGTACAACTGCCCCAATTAATATTATGTATTTATTTATTATTTAAAAAAATCATTTTATTGGCTGAACCCCAGTGGCATAGTGGTTGAGTGCAGGACTGTGGCCCACGGGCTTGGCTGTTCAAATCCAGCAGCAGCAAGGCTGGGTAGCTCCCATGACCATCAGAGGGCAGTGATGCCCCCCCAAATCATACAACTTTTATCATCATCAACACATATACCTCAATTGTATGCAGACCTCGTATTATTTAAAATCTACTTTGAATATTAAATGTTGGGCATCTTTTCAGATGTGTTTTGGGCAGTTAGATTTTTTTCTTTAAATCACTGTCATGTCCTTTGTACATTTTTAAAAAATACTTTCTTTTTAATTTGTGGATATCTTTTTGTTTTGTTTTTTCCCCTCCCCCTGTGGATAGCTGTATGTCATTAAATGTAGGACAAATGACTTGTATTTCATTGTACAGTTGTGTCATAATGTATTTTATTTCCTGATACTTATCCACAGAGCCTTTCCTCACCCCTTTACTTAAAATACAAAATTTCCCTTCCTTCTCTATGTCCTTTCCTTTCTCCTTTTATTTTTCATTTATCACCATGTAATATAGGTACATTGATAAGCTATAACATGAAATGATTCTTTGCTTGTCATTTGTCTTTGAACTTTGTTTCTGCTTTTTTTTTGTCTAGAAGTTTACACTTATAAATAGTCAAACTATTCTTACAGTTTTTTCTGTGCAAGGTCAGTGCATAGGAAAAAAAATATGCATCCCTAACTCAAAATTATAAGAATAGTCGTTCATCTGCTTTGATTTTAAAATTTTTTGTGTGTTTCTTTGTAAATCTTTAAATTTCTTTTTTTTAAGTCATTTTCTCTTCAGGGCAGTGATGCTACAAAAAAAAATCATTTTCTGGGAGGCTTGTACAACACTTATCACAATTCATCCATCCATCCATCCATCGTGTCAAGCACATTTGTACACTTGTTGCCATCATCATCATTCTCAAACATTTGCTTTCTACTTGAGCCCTTAGTATTAACTTCTCATTCCCCAGCCTCCCCCATGAACCCTTGATGATTTATAAATTATTATTATTTTGTCATGTCTTAAACTATCTGATGTCTCCCTTCACCCACTTTTCTATTATCCATATCCCAGGGGTAATTCTTTACCTTCCCATCTTTGATCCATCTGAAATTTGTTGTACTCAGAGAAGCTGTCAGGATCTGGATCGCTTTATACTCCAGTTGGGGATTAGCTGATTGTCTCAAACCTATTGAAGACAAAATAACAAGAAAGCAGGAGCCTTTCATGAGTTTTTCTCTTTCCCAATTTAAAAGTGCTGAATATAGTGCTTTTTTAATATAGTCACAGACATAATAAATCTTCATTTCAGAAAATGGATCTGATCTTTGGACATAGTCAAAAGGCATTCACTTGATAAGCTGTGGGGTGTGAATCTATTGTATTTTTAAAAAGCAGTTTAGGAACTGTACAACACCGCTGTTGCCATGACCGCCTTCCCCCAAACCCGGACACCAGATGGACGATCTCCCGTAGTCGGCCAACGGAACATATAGGTTCCCTGTGTGGCTGAAGAACCCCCGGCCCCACCGGGGGTGTGGGAACAAGAGAGGGGTCACATGGGGCTTCAGAGCCAAGGACGGCGTGAACTGGCTGCAGCCCAGGGAGGGAGGTTGGGTCTGGGGACTCTCTGGGGACTTCCTGAGGGAGTCCCCAACCGGCCTGAGTGCCAACCATTCCATCCCATCCTTACCTACTGCACTGTAAGTCAAAGACCGGAACCAGGAACAGAGCTCCAACCCTGGGGCAGCACCACCGCCAACCCACAACTCAAATACGTACTGTGCGTCGTCATCTAACCCCAAGCCCTCACCCCTAGACTCTAAAAACTTCATCCCTAAGCCCTGACCCCAACCCAAACCCTATCCTAAGCCAAACCCAGCCCATCACCCTAAAACCATCACCCTCACCCTACCCACTAAACTATAACCAAAGCCCTAACTTCAATAAAGATTTAAAAATAGCAAGATTTTTTTAAAAAAGCAGTTTAGGATCACAACTCACACTGACTTTATTTTTTTGCATCACTGCCCAGTGGTGGTTGTGGGAGCTACCCAGCCATGCTGCTGCTGGATTTGAACCACCAAGCCAGTGGGCCGCAGTCCCGCACTCAACCACTATGCCACCAGGGCTCAGCCCACACACTGACTTTTAAATCAGTGTTTTTCCAACTGGGCAATAGCTGCTCCTTGGGAACCCTGGAATGACTTCGGGGGCCTACAGAAACAGACATACACATTTTATCCTGGTTATGGGAAAAGTGTTTCATTGCCAGAGGGGCAGTAGTCTAGATAACCCTGAGTGACCGGGCTGCTGCGCGTGCTGGGGCAGCTAGCTCTTAGCAGTGTCCGGAGCAGCGTCCATGTGGATGCTGACATGCAAGCCGCTTGGGAGGGGCCGTTGCTCACTTGGAAGGACAAGTTCTCAAGAGGCTGTTTTTTTTTTTAAAAAAAAGTAACAAAACCCCCCATAAACTGCCCTCCACTTGCCAAATCAGATTTTTTAAAACTGATTTCTTGTTTCTGACTCAAGGTAGAGAGAGGGTAATGTTTAATATAACAGAGTAGGACATAGCCCATTGGAAGTGGCCACCTGCCAGAGATGAAGAATAGTTGCTAACTCATATGTGACATACTATCACAGGTACATGATTCTATTCTGTTTGTAATATCTTAAAACATCAGCGCTTCTCAACCTGTGCACTGAGACCCCTTTGGGGGTTGAAAGACCCTTTCACAGGGGTTGCCTGATTCATGACAGTAGCAAAATTGCAGTTATGAAATAGCAACAAAAATAATTTTATGGTTGGGGGTTCACCACCACAACATGAGGAACTGTATTAAAGGGTCAAGGCATTAGGGAGGTTGAGAACCATTGCCTTACTTATATGAAGATAAGTTAAAAAAAATTGCTACAAAACCAAAGAACCCTTTATGAACAAAAATGTCAAAATGTGAAGTTAAGCTGTTGTTTCTCAACATAATTTCCATCTTGGTCTATACACTTCTGAGGGCAAACATGTTTCCATCTCTCTAACCCTTCCCAGAAGGAGTCTATGCTCTTTGATGTATAACATTGCCAAAAGAGCTGTGTTTGTACCCTTGAACTCAACTCTTACTTCTTTTCAATATCTTTTGAGTTTTGGTAATGACAGAAATCTGAAGGGGCAAGATTAGTTTGTAGGATGGATTGGCTGAAGTATCGCAACAAAAATTCCTGTAGAAGAGCCCTTGCCACCCTTGAAGATGAGT
>PVJH01048795.1:0-10624 GCA_004026705.1 Nesogale talazaci
CAACAGAGTTCAGGCATATTCGGCCTGTAGCCAGGTCAAGCATGGACAAGACTTCATCTTACATACTTTGGACATATTGTCAAGAGAGACCAAGCCCTGAAGGGTAGCAAAAAAGAAAATGACTGTCAATTAGATGTGTAGGAGAAAGACCAGCCCCACACAACTAATTGTGGGTTCAATAGGCACAATTGTACAGCTGAGATATATAAAGATTATAATAGAGAAATGGGAGACAGTCAAGTAAAGAAGCCAGAGACATTTCGTGGTAGCATGCTCACCTACTGTCTGACCATGATCTTACCAGCCATGTGCTGGCACAGTTTGGGCTGAGGGCAGGAGAGGTGGAGGGGCAGGAGGAGAAGGAACAAGGGAGAGAGGGCAGAGAAGGAGAGTGTTGGGGGAGGAGAGAAAAAAAAGAAAATGGGACCGAGGGAGAGTACAGGGGAAGAGAGAGCTTCTTTATTGCTAACCAAGGCTTATATGTCTTTGAAGGGCTTCCAAACTCCCTAATTGCAGATAAAGACTTACATTACAGGAAGGGATTATACTATAGGTTATACAGCAATGAGAGCGGGATGATCTAGGGGTGTGAACCTAACAGGAAGGGAAGAGATTGGGGGCACACATGACAAATGACTGAATTCTAGATTCAGGATGGCAGTCTTACTTTGGATGTCATGTTTGACCTGTTCTCTAGCTCTCTAGCGTGTGAACTCCACCCACAGGGGCCAGATTGATGGCTGAAAGCCTTCAGTGAGAAGTAATCCATTAACGTTAACAGCAGGGAGTGGGCCCACCTGTGGTGAGACCAGACAGTAGTCTGGAGGTTGAATGCATCTGACCTCCCACCATGTGTTGGCAAATAGCCTCTCATGCTTGGTATATCTTTGGGGGAGGCAATTTGGTAAAAGTTTTATAATCTGACATAGATGGATTGACACATCTATGTAGCTGCATCTATGGGTTCAGACATAGAAACAATTGGGAGGATGGCATGGGACCGTGCAGTGCTTCATTTTGGTGTGTCTAGGGCTACTTTGGGTCGGACCTAACTTGATGGCACCTAACAACAACACCAACAACAGTTATTCGTATAGAAGCAGACTGGCATAACTCTCTACCAGAACAGGTGAAAGGTTTGGACCATCAACTTTTCAGTTCAAAGCCAAATGCGTCACCCACTTATCACTAGATAAGTGTCTTAGAGACAGGGGTCACAGACCCATTACATTTACTACTGCATTTGCAGATAGAAGGCAGAAAGCTCACACAAGTGAGAACAAAAGATTTTGCAGTTAATAATAGAAGGTAAGCCTAGAAAAATTCCTTGGACATTTGAAGCACAGACAGGGACAGTATGAGGCAGCTTGCGATCTGTCAGTGGCAGCAGCTGCTAAGCTAAAATGTCAAGTCCAGGTCCATCAACAATAGCTACTGCTTCTAGTCATGTCGTAAATCACTGAACTGCTCTACTTGAGCTCCATGGTTACAAAAGCAAACTCTATGAAAATGAACTAAGCTAAATAGGTTTACATGTACATTTTCTACTGGATTCCAGTTTACGCACACTACATGATACATAGAGTTCCCTTACCCTGATTTCACCCAGTTCATTAGGAAATGAGAAGGTATGTTTTTCTTAGGGAGAAAAAATTGCTACTCAATTGAAAAGTGGAACACAAAACTCAAACACCCACATGCATTTTTATTTTCACCTGATGGACATAGTCTACTTATTAAGCCAAGGCATAGCAATTGTGCCTATCCATGGGGAGAAAAAAAGATTTTTGGCTATATGAAAGCCTTGTACCTGAGTACATATGCATTAACCATTCCATTTGGCCAATGCAATCACTTTCCCTCCCACAGTAAATAAATAAAGACCGCATTTTGTTTCCATTAAATTTTAAATGCCATGAAGGAAAAATGACATGAGATTAGATAATGAAACATTACCAATTCTACTGTGAGACAGTAGACCTAAGTTTCTGACATGTCACAATTGACAAGTCTCAGTTCAATTTACTAGTTTCCTACCAAATCATTACTATCGCCTGTGACAATGACCTAAAGAAACAGCAACAAAGTTGTTGAACAGTTACATGAAGAGTTACATGATTTCACCAGATCACAAAACTAATAAATTGTGAAGCTGAGACACACAAAAGTCCATATAGCCCATCTCCAAATCATACATCATTTCCATTATATTCCACTTCTCACACCAGACAAGCCCAGATGTGCTCCTCTAGTTCTGGGGTCATTCTGTATCACCTTCCAAAAGAGACTTGCTTCATTCAACCTGTACTAATCTACGGTAATCCACGCACAAATCAGTCTTCAGCAGAAAGCCCATGACCTCCAGTTTCTCTACACTCCAGACCAAAGCTTTCAGTCACCCCTCTAATCTCAATTCCTTACATTCAAGCCAGGCAGGTTAACTCACTTCCTCCAGTACCTTCTGGATTTCCCAAGCGTTGCATTCTTGTTTCTTCTCCTGAAAGAATCTTCTTGTCAGTATATCTCTGAGAGGTTGAGACAAACCTCATAAAGGAGATAGAGTTCAGTCAGGAATGAAAAGTAAAGCTCTTATTGAGATAAGAAAGAACTTTGGGGGAGGCATGCGGGAGCAGAGTAAAGGACAGGAGCATCTTGAGCTCCTGGGCAGGTTCTGAGGCCCAAGAGTTAGGATAGAGAAACCTTGCCCATTGGTGTGGCAGTGGGATATTTGTAGGACCTGGGTTAGGGAAATATGCAAATGAGGTAAAGAAAGCTGATAGTGCTTGCACCAATAAAGAGAAGAGAGGCTTGATCCTGCAGCTGCAAATCTGAGTCTATGAGAAATCGCTTTGTTTTACTTCATTCTCCCATATGCTGTGGGAGGGGGCTTTGAAATCCGGTGGGTTATGCATCTTCCTGAAGGTCTGAAGCAAGGGCCTTTGAAACTTGGTGGGTTATATATATCTCTGGTAGGTTGGGAAAGGAATTTGCACCAGCTTGGCTTGGAAAGATAAGCTGCTTGTAATGCAGAGGTTAGAGACTGTAAAGTCTAGCAGGTCTTCAATCTTCCTGAGGGAGTGAGAGAATAGAATGAGGACCACCTCATCCGGACCTGGCCAAAACAATATCTACATACTGTTAATGTCTAAATGCAATCCTAAGGTTTTAGGGCAGATGTAAATCACCCTATCTTTCCAATTCTCATAGTACTGTCTCCTCTTTGCTTTATCGTGTTCATAACCAAAGTCTAATTTTCTTCACTCCCTCTATTACCAGTTCAAACATTTTCATTCCTGTATTGTTTGTATGTGCATCTAACCATCCATTCATGAATATACACATGGACATATATTTAGGTATACATGTATGCATATGCATTAAGATAAAAAAAGTGTGTATATATGATGATGCACATATGCATCCCTGGTGGCACTGTTGAATAAATGTTGGACTGCCAAATATAAAGTCTGTGACTCCAACCCACCCACCACTGCACAGGAGAAAGATGAGGCTACCTGCTATCCAAAAGATTTAAACATTGGAAACTGTACATAGAGCTGTATGAAACAGAGTCAATT
Source organism: Nesogale talazaci (assembly GCA_004026705.1). Classification (NCBI taxonomy): domain Eukaryota; kingdom Metazoa; phylum Chordata; class Mammalia; order Afrosoricida; family Tenrecidae; genus Nesogale; species Nesogale talazaci. The sequence continues at coordinate 3,579 of PVJH01048795.1, forward strand.
TGATAGAAGTGGGTTTGGGTTTGGGGGTGTGTGAATGTAAGTGCAGGTGTCAGAATGCTAACGAGATCAGTGCTTCCAATACACAAGCCACTCCATTGGAGAAAAATGAAACTTCCTGCTCTTATGAAGATTTACAGTTTTGGAAACTCTCTAGAGTCCTTAAGAATCAAGATCAATTCATTATATATACACATGTATACATATATGTAAATACATTTTAATATGAGAGAAGAAGAAACATACACAGGTGACCGAGCTTCAAAAGCTTTGTGAAAAAAATAACATTATCTTTTCACTCCACTTTCCAGAAACCTTTTGCAGCCTCATTCATAAACAGATGAATGCGTACATAGACATACAAAAGTAGCAGTCAAATTCTTGAAGAGGAAGGTTTTGATCTTTCTCTCAGAGCAAATAGAGTTGAGGAATAGCTTCAATAAGTCAATCATAAGTTACTCCATATTTAATAATGAAGAACCATGAGGATTTAGAGGAATTGTGTCATTTTTAAGTAAGATAAAGTGATTTTAAGTAAAAGATCATAATTATTAATGAATTAGAATTATTTGTAAAATACCATGATCTATTACTACAATTACAAAATGATTAGAAAATATTATTAATATTTATAATACATGTGATACATGGTTCTAGGAGCTCTGAAAACCATTTGGTCTTTCCTTTGTCTTTAAAAAAAAAATTAAAGAACCTCCAGACGCATGCTCCTAACTCTTTTTCCTTTAAGTTATTCCTGAATTTGATTTAAGAATGTTATTGGTTGCTATTGGATCAATTTCAACTGATAGGTGCAGAGGATAACTATCCATAGGGTTTTCAAATCTAAGATTTTCAGGAGCAGATCACTGGGCTGACTTCCGAGACACCTCTGAGTAGATTCAAATTGCCAACCATTCCTTTAAATTCAGTGCTTAACCATTTATGCCACTGTGGGAGTAATGTACTCTGGTGCCAATTTGATTAAGAGTGTAGGGGTGGAGTCTATCCTGTCAATCTGGATATATCCAATGAGACCTCTGTGTGGACATGGCTTTCTCTGAGAATTCTGGGAAATCTTGTGATATTTCCCCCATGAAGATGAGAGACCATCAACTCAGTTCCTTGGAGATGCTCTACTGACAAGAAACAAGGTTGACTTCCTGTGAGACATCCTGGAAGAGAAGCCACCTGGGCGTACCCTGATGGAACCAGACCTCTGAGGCCAGAGGAGCCACATGAAGACTCCTGCCGTGCTGAGATGCTTGAGAGGCCACAGGGAGACCCCTGCCAGCGCTGAGATGCTTCTATCACCACAGGATACACAAAACTCTGCACCCACTGACCTGTGACTGTCCTGGCATCATTGCATGTTCTTCGTGAGTCTGAAGGGGACTAATGCATTGGTATCAGACATATAGGCTAATTTTGGACTTAAGGACTTTGACTGGACTGGGTTGGTATGCTTTCTCAATGTTTCCTTCCTTTTGTATATAAACCTCTCCCTTATATACATATGCCTGCCTCTAAATTTGTTTCTCTAGTCTAACCAGACTAACACAGCCACCTAGAAATTCCTTCACTTAAGAATAACCTAAATCCATTGCCCTCAAGTTAATTATGCCTCATACAGATCCTACAAGGAAGAGTAGAATTACTTCCATTGTATACCAGAGGCTGTAAATCTTTATCAGGGCTGACAGCCTCATCTTTCTACCAGAGAGCAGCTAACAAACTCTTTACCTTGCAGTTATTGGCAAACGCAGTATCTGCTCCCTCACCAGGGCTCCTTATAGTTAAAAATATCATTGTCAAAATAGCTATAAGGTATATATGTAAAGCATTACCAAATTTAACTGACAAGCTAATTGACTGATAAAGAGAATTTGCTTGTAGAATTTGTCTGGGTTTGCTTAGTTATAACCTAGTCAGGCCTAGCCATTTCACTTTACAATAAATAACATGGCATTGATTCTCATAGGGCTACAGTAATTATACTTGACTTTAATAAATATGTAGAGTGATCATGAGTTATCCAGACAATAATCACTTATTAAATTGTCATTTAAGCCACAAATTGATTCTTCACATTTTTTGCTTCATATTTTTCCTTTACATTGTGTTTTCCTTTATTCTCTTTTCAATTAGGCAAGCATGCAATTTTATAATGAGATTAAAGATTAACTGCCCTCCATTAATATGTAATTGAATACGCATATATAAAAGAATTCTTAGCATTTTGGGTCTCACAGATGATATTCTTGCTCTGATTAAATCTAACTAGTTGCTACTAGCTGTTTTTAGCTCTATGTGGAAAGAAATTGCTGGTTGAGACTGACCAGCTATGGAACTTAAAGCATAAGAGAAAGATAAGATGTTTAGATCAGGTTATCCAGTATCTGCCAAGAGTACAAGACATGTGAGTAACATGTAAGTCACATGTCTGCCATATTTGTATTACTTTGGTTTCTGGTACACGAATGCTAATGATTCCTTTCTCGTTGAATTTGGTCCAATCGAGTCAAGTAAAAATATTTGAAGATCACTCTGCAACTTTAGCAAATCACCTTATAAACAGTAATATAATCAATGTCAAGATTATAAACAGTAATATAATCAATGTCAGTAATATAATCAATGTCAAATAGTTTCTTAAGAATTGAAAATTTCTTTTATGAAACTGGATATTTTTATGATATACTGTAGTGCTATAGCAAATGCCCTAAATTTTATCTACATATCAAAGATTATAAAGGGAACTTTAAACAACCAATTGAGTGACATTTTTATAGTTCATAATTATATTTCATACATTGAAAAACTGAAATTAAACTTCTTGCCCCAGATCATGATTAATGCAGATGGTTTTGAATTAAATCTCTCCACTTGTGTCATAGAGATTAGCATGAGTGATGAAGAAATGTGTTGGAGAAAAAGGAGTGTGAGAATGTAGCCTGCTCCAGAGTTAACAGTCTATTATCTGAATTGGGTTACTAATTGCAAGGTCAGCAATTCAAAACTACAAGCCAGTCTGTAGGAGAAAGAGGGGATTTCTACTCCTATAGTCACAGTCTCAGAAACTCACCAGGGTAGGTCTGCTCTGTCCCATAAGGTTGCGGTATGTTGGAATTAATTCAATGGCAGTGAGTTTTTGGTTTAACATCTATTGGATCCATGGTATACAGGCATTGAGCTGCACACTACCACGTTGGCAAGGCAGTTAAAATCCACCAGTCACTTTGTGGGAGAAACATGAGACTACTTTTCACTGTTAAGATTTATTAGAATCAGAAATGCCATAATAAGTGGCTATGAGTGGAATCAATTGGATGGCAAGGTATTTGATTTGGTTTTAGCATTACCAGGTGTTCAGTAAATAAATCAGAGGAAAGAAGAAAGAAGAAAAACAAAAGAAAATACCTTTGTCAATACAAATCCCTCATGAAATCTAATGTGAATCTCTGCCAGGGTTCTTTCCTGATCCCTTTTCTGTAAACACATATGCACTTGAACATAGGATGGGACCAGTGGCTCTCTGATGCCCTGCCATGCTCTAACAATACATTTAGGAATAGCACTATCATGCCATTGCACCAGAGTGCAGAGCATGAGATTTTTATTAATAACTGATGCACATATTCTTCCAATAAAGAATTAAAGGTTCTAAACCCATTAAATACCCAGTCCCTTTCTGCTAAAATACAGGTATGTATGAGAAATAACTTTATAAAAGATGTTTTATGACTTGGAACAAAGATATTTGCAACAATATGCTAGATCCTAGATTCTCAGCTCCACATACTTGGATCATTTGATCAATAGAAATCCTGTCTGTTACTAGTCACATGTGTTGCTAAGGGGACCTCAAGTCAGTTTTGATTCAGAGAGATCTTATGAACAGTGAAAGAAATGCCTCCTGTTCCTGAGTCATCTTCATAATTGTTCTATTTGAGTCTATTGTTGCAGCAACTATGTCAAGCCACCTCAGTGAGGTTCTTCATCTTCTACTCTGCCCCTTTACTTTATCAAGCATGATACACAACTGTGCCCATCTATCTTTTAGAGGGTCTAACTCTTTTCTGTGGACTGTCTACTTTACCAAGCAGGATGTCCTTCTCCAAGTTTTGATCTCACCTGCTAACATATTCAAGCTACATGAGAAGCCTTTCCATTTTTGCTTCAAAGAACCAATCCTCTATAATTCTTTTAAGACAGATCTGTTTGTTCTTTTGGTACTTTCAATATTCTTTCCCAATTCCATGATTCAAATTCTTCAATTCTTCTTCAGTCTTTCATAGTCATTGACCAGCTTTCACAAGCCTATGAGGCAATCGAAAACATCATGGCTTGGCACATCTTTCTCTTTAAAGTGGCATCTTTGCTCCTTGACGCTTTAAAGAGGTCTTATGCAGCAGACTTGCAGAATGCAAAACATAATTTTATATCATTCTACTTCCCATAAGCATTGTTTGTGGATCCAGACAATATGGAATTCTTTTTTTTGGGGGGGAGGAGGGGCATCACTGCTCTCCGGTGGTAGGAGTAGGAGGCCCAGCCCCACTGCTGGAATTGAACCTCCGTCCCAGTGGGCCGCAGTCCCGTGCACAACCACTACGCCACCGGGGCTCAGCCCACAATATGGAATTCTTAACAACTTCAATCTTGTCTGCACTTATCATGATGTTATAATTGTGAAGGTTTGGACCGGGATGGGAACGGGTCATACTGAGTTGTAACTTCAGTTATATTGCAGGATACAATCTTTGAGTTGCTTTAAGTCCTTCTTACTTTCAATAAATTATCTTGTCTTCTTCATTCAATCCTGAAGCCACATTCCTCAAATCATCCAGTTGCATAAATTATTTGCTCAGTATACAGATTGAATAAGTGGGTACAGCTTGGCATACTCGTTACTTGATTTTAAACCAGTTCCTTAGGACAGGTGTTGGCATGGTGGAATTGGGTTGCTAACTGCAATGCCTGCAGTTCAAAACCACCAGTTACTCTCAGGGAGAAATATGAAGCTTTGTATTCCTGTTAAGAGTTCCAGTCTTGGAACTTCATAGGACAGTTTAACGATGTCCTAAAGTGTCACTATGCATCAGAATCAACTCAATGGCAGTGAATATCACCCTATTGGTCATTTCAGACAAGTGGCATTGCTTGGTCTATGTACAAGTTCTACACATATTTTAGTATCCTAGGATTAACTGTTCTAGAATTTCTATTTTTCAAAAGGTTGTCCATAACCTGTTATAATCTACACAGTCATAAGTGACATCTTAAACTCTAGTTCATTGAAATGAAATATGGTTAAAAATTCATGTTCTCAGTATCACTAACTTCATAGGAAGTACTTAATAGCCACTTTTGGCTAGGGATCTTGTACTGGTTATTGCAGATGTGGGACAGAAAACATTTCAACAAACAATATGTGATGTCGTTATTTCATGATATTAAAATGTGCACGTCAATGCTTTACAAATCTCTTTCAATAAATCTCTTTCAATGTGGTCTGGATGTACTTGCTGCATCTTCGTTTTCCTCTCACTTATAAGTCAGGGATGTGCCAATATTTGGGCTCCAGAAATGAGTTTGGGGCTATTCCATCTCCTGAGCCCTTATTTTCCATGAGAAGACTGAGTCAAACTGACCATCAGAGGTGTCTTCAGAGGACTTTTCCACAGTGACACAGGTGCTCAAGAAAACAGGCATCCCATTCTAAAAATTTAAAGTTGAATAATCCTAAATTGAAAACACAAGTGGAAATGAGGCTACATTCAGGATGGTCACAGGATAAAGACGGTAGAGAGACAAGAGGCTATGGCAATGAAAAGAAAGCTACGGATGAGGGGGATGGAAGGAAGGGAAGTGAGAGGGAGCCAGCGACGCGCTGGGCTGCACAAAATCTCCTGGTACACCATATTGGGCCTGATTATCAAAGGCTGTCAGCTTAGCCCTGCAACGGATGATTGAGAACACAGTTGGTAAATAGATGTTTCCTGTATTCTTTGTTTTATATCCTTTCTTTCATTTTATTGGGGGCTCTTCCAGCTCCTATAACAATCCATACATCAACTGTATGAAGCACATTTGTCTATATCTTGCCATCGTCATTTTCAAAACATTTTCTTTCTGCGTGAGCTCTTGGTATCAGCTCCTTCTTAAGAAGAGACAAAACACTAAGAAAAATTAAGGCAGGTAATTTGCCAAGACTTCTGGTCAGTTTCATAGAGGGGTGCCTTTCAAATGCTATTTGTTTATTTAAGACTATATTTATTTAAAAGAGCTATCGTACTGCATGTGTTAGACAGGGTTCTTTAGCGGAACAAAACCAGGACACTAGTAATTCTCTTTATATATTTATATAGATAGAAGGATGGATAAGATAAGAAATAAACAGTTAACTAATCTATAAAGCAATATAAAAGGCTTGGTGCAACTCACTCACTTGAATGAGACACCTAGTAGACTGGCAGTCCTTGGAGTCTTGAGGGCTGCCAAGTAGTCCTCTGTAGAGCAATTCAGGCTATCCGGCCACAAGCAGCAGACAACAAAACAGGTCACCAACAGTCAGCCAGATGACAGAGTAAAACAGTCCTCAGCCCAACAGATGAATATTCCAGGAGCATGGCAAAGCAGAGCTGGCAGGAACCTCAACTCACAGCAACACAGTCCACTGATTAGGTGTCCCGTGGGTAGTGTGGCTTGAAGATCAAGGCACAGGATGAACAAGGCAGCCAGCTGGTCCAAAGATCCAAGAAAAAGAGGGCAAGGGTGGGGCTCGCCACGCCATTTCTATCTCCACTCTTCAATTGATCTCGTGTGTCCATTGGTCATGTTGCCACAACAAACCTACCTTCATCTTTGGCTATGTTGGCACAACAAGCTTACCTATCACACTGCATAAGCCTCAAGAATTAAATTTGTCTGTTGTCCCAGGGACTATGATTTGAATCTTCAAAGACTGCTTTCAGTAGAGTGTGTGTGTGTGTGTGTGTGTGTGTGATTTATAACTTCATTTGTGATGTAGAATCATAGAGCTGGAGGGC
>PVJH01048796.1:0-10634 GCA_004026705.1 Nesogale talazaci
GAGAGAGGTGTGGCCATCCATAAAGATTACAACCTGGTAAACATGGGGCAATCTACACTGTCGCTATCTCTGCCGTGCCAGTAGGGTAGCTGTGAGTCGGACATGAACAGGTTTGGTTGGTGTACAGAGAGAGAGAGAGATGCAGATGGGAGAGAGCCTGTCCCAAACCTCATCTAATCACCGCAAAACACACAGAACAGCAGGAAAGCATTCCTTGACCATGGCCAATCGCCACTCATCAAGCCATGTCACGTCTATTTGTAGTGGTGAGCTTTGAATGGGTCTTGCTACCCAGGTGCCTCTGGGTGGACACAAACCAGCAACGTTTCATTTTAGCAGCCAAGCATGCTCACTATTTACACCCCCAGGAGAATGCAAAAGATGCATGCCATCGGGCCTGGCTGCTGGCTCCCTGGATTAGTGCCTGGGCAGCGGCCCCAGATGTAACCGCATCTACAGGAATCAGAGTCAAGATCCTTCGGGAATGTGTCATGCACGGACAGTCCAGGAATGAGAAATGAGTTTCACAGGGAAGACAGCCACCTCAGCTTTTGAAAGAGGCTCTGCAGGTATTTAGGGTAAGTCAAGGTATGCTGTCTTTACTCTCTGTCCATGGTTCTTAGAGCCAAGGAATTAACCTGGAATTTATACCATGATATCCAAATAAAACCACCATAACCCAACCCAGCCATTGCCATAGAGAGCCGAAAGGAAAGTGCAGAACTGCCCCCTGAGGGCTTCTCCGGCCGAGCATCTTTCTCCCACAGAGCCAAAGTTTGGCTGGGTCTACTGAACTCCTAATCCCGGCTCTGCCTGGATTCCTTTGAAAATAACCATACATCACCTTTCAATAAATTCAGGAGCAAGTTGAAATAATAAGAGGGTTCTGAAAGAGTGACATTTCCGAAATCTGAAGTGGTAAGGTGTCAGAGTTCTGAGGTGGAACTCAGAGGTAAGGTCTCGGAGGTAAAAAAGACACCTAATATGGCAGGAAGTTGAAATCAACCGTAAGATTAACCTTATTTTCTCCTCTGGCCTGTTGCATCAGGTTGGAGATGCGAACAGGGCTGGAATGGCTAAGATGGAAGCTGTGATTGGGCTGCTGTCTTAGTGCGTGCCCGGGGAGGGGGCTCCCACGCGCGGACCTCTCTGTTCGGAGCTTCCAGGGCCCCCGCATCTGTTGACACGTTGGTGGAGCTTAGCTTCCTGCAAGAAGGACAACATTCTAGCGTGATCTCTAGCGTTTCTGTAGACTCATTTTCTGATTGCCAGGCCCTCCTTGCTAATCTTCTTCCCTTGGTCTGGAAGCGCTGCTGAAAATTGTCCACCATCATAAGTCACCCTGCAGGTGCCCGAAAGGCTGGTGGCATAACTTGTAGTCTCCTCAGAGTTACTTACCACAGGATGGCAAATGGTCAGATACGGGCAGAATTTAGGAGCAGGGATAAGACAAAACACGTTTTCTTTGTTCAGTGTACAAGACACATGCTTTTCTTGATCTGAAAGCAAAAAAAAAAATCTGCTCTAAAAACTCCCCCTTATGGATTTTTCAAAGTTTCATTGACTTATAATTGATGTACCATACCACTCAATGGTTTAAATATATTGACAAGTGCTATGTAATCATTGCCATGATCACCTTCATTATAGTCTCTTCATTCTTATATCCATTCTTAAACATTCTTAAATGCTTTTTAAAACTATAATAACATTTTATTGTGTTTTTTTTCTTTTGGCATCACTGCCCTGGTGGGAGTAGGAAGCCCAGCCTTGCTCCTGGAGAGCTGCTGCTGGATTTGAACCACCAGCCCTAGGCTGCAGTCCCACACACAACCACTGCACCACTGGGGGTCAGTTTATCTGTTCTTCTTGTTATGAGCTCCCTATTACTCCCCCAACCTTCCCTGTTCTACCTGTAAGGAACTGCTAATTTAGTTAGTGTCTATAGATTTACTTATCCTGAATTTCATATTAAAAAAAACTAAACAACCCTCCCCCATAAACAACAAAATGAACAGAAAAAACTGGAACAGATTAAAACTCAGGAAAAAGGGAATACTAATGAGAGGATGTTCACTTTTAACTGAACTGGGCCTGTAGTAATTCAAGGCACCCTGTCTGAGAGCAACTGCTCACGGACTGAGTCAATGACCTAAGGAAACTCAATGGAGGTTTATCCCCATGGGCACTCTGCAAATAAATTTGGGTTTTCACTGTCATCCATAGCCTTCTGCAAATTGGGTGCTCAGCATTTAAGCAATTCTTCCCTTGATCTTGGATTTTATTATTTAAAATCTTGGATCATAAAGGCTGGTGAGCACTTTGCCTGTAGATTTAGCCGAACACCTTATTTAGACAGCTGTTTGTGGCAGTTACATAATCTTCTGTCAACTTAGAAAGGGGTAGAGTCCAGCATGTCAATCAGGTTGCAGGTTAATGGCCTCATTGGGAGGCGTGAAGGAGATACATAGCTCGTTGGAGGCCAGATACACCCTGTGCTTTGTCTTCCTGCTGACAAGACACAGGAAGCCAAGCTGATGGAACTAGAGACCAGGAGCTGGAGGAGCCATGTGAAGACCCACGCCAGCATAGAGATGCTTCCACCCCCTGGATCCACAAGACTTTTCATCCACTGGCCTGTGATCTTCCTGTATTTGGCATTATTGCAAGGCTGAGTGAGTATAAAGAGGAATGTATACTGGTATTAGACATATGGGCTAGTATTGCACTTATGGACTTCATCTGGACTGGGCTGGGATGTTTTCTCATTATACAATTACTTTTTGTGATTAAGCTCTCTCCTGCTTACCCACACATGCGTGTCTTCCTGGATTTGTTTCTCCAGTCAACCTAGATTAGTGCACTGCTTGTTTTAAGGCAAGCCTTAAAAATCCAGACACTGTTCTTTCTGGTAGTTGGACACCATCTGGCTCCTTTACCACACTTATCTATAGTGCCCAGACCTTCAGTGATCACTTAGGAGAGCAAGTACTGAGCAGGGTCACATTGTCAGAACTAATTGTTCTTGGATTAGGGTTTAAAATTTATATATATATATAACCCTGGTCCATCTTAGAAGCAACATTATCAGCTGGTTGATACTTCCAGTAATCACCACAAGATAGTTGGTAATTCTAATAATAATGACATTAATCTAGCCCAAGGTATACAATTCGAAGTATTATTAAGGAAAGGAAAATGTATAGGGAAGTTTTTTTAGACTAAAATGCTTTGATGTTCACTTCTATGGATTAAAAACGGAAGTTACTGGACACTGTCTAAGAAAGCAATGAGGGCTAGACACAAGGAAACATTTTCAATTGTGCTTACTCATTAAAACAGAACTAAGTCTGCAGGATAAAGATATACCACAAAAAGCAAAGAACGTATGAAAATAGCAAGTGCATGGCAGTCTTACTTTGCCAATTTGGGGGCAACCTCAAAAGCGTGCCATCTGAGCCAAAGTCCACTGGCTTCCAAATGCACAGCTTTGGGAGAGCAGTCCTCCTCTACTTCCTCTCGCATTCAAGGGCTCCAGCTGTAAGTTCAAAGGAGTAGTTCAGTGCCTTTCTTCCGCAACTGGCATGTTTAAGGTGAAGTTCACTTACTGCTGTTAGTGGTGTTTCCAAATCACATAACCCCGATGTGGTCTATTCTATGAAGCATGCTATACAACTCAAAGAGACAAAATCTAAAATCCAGGTAGCCTGTAGCATATAGCCAGGTCACCATGGGCTGAAAAGAAACTCCCAATGAGGCCATCAACCTGCAACCTGAATGAATAATTAATCACATAATCATGTTGTAACCAGTAGGAGTCTAGATAAGTAATACAAAGCATTTTCCCCAACAGTAGGATGCCCCTGCTGGGTTTATCCACAGACGTGAACTCACCTTCTCAGAGACATGAATTCCCATTGAAATAGTAAGCCACTGAATCGCCATTATAGGAGCGTCTATTAGTTTGGTGTGCTTGCGGGACAGGGCGACATAGCAGGAACTATCGGCTCTGACCATCTCCCCTCTAAATGAAAAAACTGACCCCAGCTGAGGTGAGGACTCCCCCAAAGAAGTGGTAAGATGTACAAAAAAAAGGAAGCAATAAATGGATCGTAAGCACTAGACAGACACACCACGACATGGTTTGGGAGACTGAATTAAATGATTGCCTGACCTGATAATAGGTGCCTGTCTTTGCCTTGGTGTTTATCCTTATAGTCACGGTTTCCTACAACATTTGTCCCTTTGTGACTAACTTCCCTCAGCATAATGTTCTCCAGGGCCCATCCATGCCATGAGGTGCTTTGTCGTTTGATCAATATTTTTTAACATCGCATACTGTTCCACTGTGTGTGGACCAACGTTTCTTTAGCCATTCTTCTACTGAGGGACTTTGGGGCTATTTCCAACTTCTTACTATGGGGACCAGTGCTGCCATGAACGTGGGGCCATCTTTGTCTGTATGCCTCTTCATTCTTTCGGGTACACACCCACCAGAGCTATTGCTGGGGTGTATGGGATTTCCTTTCCCAGTTGTCCTTGGGAAGGCCATATCACTTTCCATGATGGCTGTGCAAAAAGACTAAAGACTGTCCTCTGAGGGAGTCCTCTAGCAATGCCTAAGGCCATTAAAATTCTAATTAAAATCTAACCCAGGGAGGGGTGGTAGTGACCACAACATAGCTATAAACTTCATGCAGTCCTTGGTGTGTCAGGTTTCAATGTGTTTTTTATGATGGCACCTTTCTGAAACACAGGCATGCATCCCTACAAAGAAAGTACCTTAATAGAAAAGGCCTCCTCGAGGGCAAGAGGTGGCCTGGTGCTCCCATAAAGATTCACAGCCCCAGCAAGCCACAGGGGCAGTTCTGTTCTATCCTATCACCTCTCTATGACTCTGAATTCACTGGAGGAAAGGATTCCTCTCTAGGCCCAGGAGCCTTACAGGAAGAGGGAAGCAGCCTTAGGCTCGAAGGAATGCTTACATTCAAGATAGGGGTGAGGGGGTGGGGTACACCTGCATGGGCCCAACTTAGGCCAGGTGGGCTTAATTCAGCCAATGGAGTCAAGCAGCACCATCGACCAGTGTCTCCCAGGGGAAGGCCCTGAAAAGCCTTAGACGCTGAGATCACGCTCTCTCCCCCAGCAGCCCCGACACTATTCTACAAGGCCAGCTGCAGTTCCGCACAGCCCTGCTGTGGTTTTTCTCTGTCCTCAGTTTTCCACATGAGGGTGTGCAGTTTCCTGAGGGTGCCTGTGTAAAACCCGAAACACCTTCTGTCCTTTATCAAAACTCACTTGGATCACACACCAGACTTGGGAGTGAATTCTTTCTCATGGGAAGCCAAAGACTGAGGTATTTCCACCCGAGCATGCGAACAATGGCAGTCAGCGGTTGGGTTGTATCCCTTCACGTCAATTTCAGCCATGCTGATTGCACCCTCACCAGTATTTTCCTAAGGTGGTGGCTGTGTTTGTTTGTTTGTTTGTTTGTCTTTAAGAGAACATACCTCTCCTTTTGTCTAACTGTGTTAATCAGAAGCCATGGTGTCACTGTGGGTTAGATATTGGGCTGCTAACTGCATTGTGTGTGTGTGTGTGTGTATGGGGGAGGGGGCATTGTGAAAATTTGCTGGGCTTCCTTCAGTTATAGTCTGAGAAACCCACAGAGGGTGATGAGAGGTTGGCCTTGACTCCATGGCAGTGAGTTTGGGTGCTTAGGCTGGATGTGGTAAAAGCCTTGCACAAGGGAATTACCCATCTGAGAACCGATTTAGCTCCCGTCACTAAAAAGCTTGAAGAAAAACAAGAGACCATCTAGCTGAGAAGCAACAAAGTCCACATGGAAGAAGCACACCAGCCTGCGTGATCATGAGGTGCTGATGGAACCAGGTGTTAGGCATTGAAGACACAGGACAAAATCATACTAATGTGATTAGAAACACAGGACCTGGACCTTGTAAGAAAATGCTCTGTGACTGTCCGGACCCTTGAAATGTAGCCTGTACGCCTTCTAACGAAGATGTCTGAAGCTCTGCCTTTGGAAATTATTCCGCTGAGTCCATAATAAAATCAAATTCCTCCCTCCTCGTCCTCCTGGGTCTCTTGTCCACCGTGTGTTTCCATGACTCCGAGGCAACATGGGGCTCCTGGAGAGAATGATGAACTGTTGTAAAGACTTGTTGCGCTCGACACGAGCTGGAACCAACTCAGTGGTGGTGGGTTTCTTGTTATATTGTTTTGTTGGCTGTTAGTTTATTTTTTATTAAATACTTTTATTGGGGGTTCTAACGCCTCACATAACCTATATATTCATCCATTGTGTCAAGTGCATTTGTACATAAACCATCATCAGTCTCAAAGCATTTCCTTTCCATTTCAGCCCTTGATACCAGCTCCTCAATTTTCCTCCTCCCTTCCTCATGAACCCTTTATAAGTTATAGATTATTATTTTTATATCTTACATCATCCTCTGTCAGGCTTCACCCACTTTTCTATTGTTCATCCCCCTGGGAAGGGGTTGTATGTTGATCCTTGTGTTTGATTCCCCTTTTCTCGTTCCAACTTCCCATTATCCTCCTCATTGCTGGCCCTGAGGGGGTTATCTATCTTAGATTGCTTGTGTTTCGGGCTCTTGTCTATAGCAGTGTGCATGCTCTGGTCCACTGTGATTTATAAGGTAGTATGGAGGTCAGGATAGTGGGGAAGGAAGCATTAAAGAACTAGAGGAAAGTTGGTGCTATGCTGTACCCTGACTGGCTCATCTTTTCCTTGTGACTCTTCTGTGAGGGGATGTCCAATTGACTCCAGATGGACTTTGAGTCTCTACTCCATATCCCCCCACACCTCTAGTCACATTGGTATGATTTGGTCCTAGGTCTTTGATGCCTGATACCTGATCCCATTGACACCTCGTGATCACGCAGGCTGGTGTGCTTTTCCATGTGGGCTTTGTTGCTTCTCAGCTAGATGGCCGCTAGTTTATCTTTAAGCTTTTAAGACCCCAGACACTTGTTGGCTGTCTTTATTTCTCTTTGTGTTATATAAGGCTAAGGAAAGTAATATGAGGGCTCCAGTTCACACAGGTGTGGATTGACTGCAAACAAAATGTGTTTCAACATGTCTCTGCTGACTGGTTCTCTCAGCACGGCATGTTCTCAGTGGGCGCTTTAAGGAGAAGGTCTAACCAAAGCACTGGTTTCTGAGGAGATCTGCTGGGCCAGTGAAAGGCCAGGCAGAAACCAGCTCACAAGGTTATGATGACTCATTTTTCAGGGGTCATCGTGGGTCATCTTGATAGATGTTCTTCAAGGATAACTCAGGATGGAAATGGGAATTCATGACAACGGTGGTTGAAGAAAATGAAAAGCTAAGTTGGTAGAGAAAATGTCAAGAAAGTTGAAAGAGATGGGAGATAGAGAGCCCCGGGCAGAGCGAGGGTAAAAGGCCTATTAGCAGAAAGGGCAGGCTATCTGACAGGGGGATCTGCACAGCCAGAAGGACCTAATCTGAAACTTGCAGCCGTCAGACCCCAGGCTCGTTCAGATTCCAGCTTCAGCAAACCCAAGACTCTTTGTGCGGACCTTTGCAGCCGCACTTCCCTGTCTGTGTCCAGGCAAGACCCAGTCAGGGGAGAGCATGAGCAGGTTTTGATTGGATCTGAGGAGTAGAACAGAAGAATAGACTGGATTGGTCCAGTCATAACCCATAGATGAAGACAGATCAAGTACCCCACACCAGGTAAAAACTTCTTTAGACATAGCTCTTGGAGGAGCAACTTGTTCTTTCCAAATAAGCTTTGCTTTCTGCTGACTTTGCTTTCTGTGGTCCCTGAGGCCTTTCTTCAGTTCTCAGGACCGAGAGCCCCTGAATGCATTGGAGTGTTTGCAGCAGTTGCGTGGAGGCATTTGTTTGCCATCACAGGAACATGCTTGTTCTTCAAGGGTGGCTAGGCTGTAAGAAGAGTTTCACTGAGCCACGATCTTGCCCCTTCAAACTTCCTTTTGTTCCCCACACTCAAAAAACATTTCAAAGGATCTGAATTTGAGTCCCTTGAGGATACCATTTTAAGGTGGTACAGATCAAAGAGTTCACACCTGCATTGTTGTGGTGACAAAAGCAGTCCATCATCTGCCACAGATCGGACCTTTTTTTGTCACACACTATTATGCAATCTTTTCAGAACCTCTATATAGAAAACTTGATGAATAGTCTGACCTGGTAGGAAGCAACTCCAAATGCACTATGAGTCAACATTGACATTTTTGTCAATTTGAGAAGTTGATGGACATCCAGAACAAGGTTTGTCATCCATCAACATGTAACCACTTTTAGGATGAGAAAACTACTTGTACACGTGTGTTTTCCCCATAGGGCTGTCCTTATAAGCTGTGTTCAACATCACAGCAATTTCTGTGGCACTTTTCCCAAGCAGGAAACAAAATTTCAGAGCTGCGTGTTGTTCTCTTAAATCAGTCATCACAAAAAATGAGGTTCAAGTGAAACTGCTTTTACAAAAAAATTCACTGTGACCAGAGAACCTTCTCAGGTGATGCCACTGGGTGCACTAACTCAGAGTGAGTTGCTGGATGCTTGCCTAGGGGAAAAAATGTGTGCCAAAGAGTTACATTCAGTAGAACTTTTCCCCCCATTTGGGGAGGGGAATACCTTCTTGTATGTCAAGAAATAATACCTTCACATTCTGATATTTTTATTTAATAAAAGTGTCTATGATTTTGTAGCAATATTTTTTGACTTACTATTCCTTCCTGCATCTTTTCCTGGTCCCAATCCTCCATTTTCAACTGGTATTTCCTGTAGTCATTTGTCTATTAATCCATGCATGCCGATTAAATCCTCATCTAGGGTTAGTTTCAGGGGTGAAATCCCCAAGCAAGCAGGCAGTGAATTCTTAAATATCTCCAGAAATGAAGGGTTTACCCCATCCCAAGACCCTTACTGAATCCTAAGATACCTTTGGGATAGGCTCTTACCCATAGAATTATCTTCAGATCGAGATGGAAGTGCCTCCCTGTGATTGAATCACTTGTAAATAATCCACCCTAATGGAACAGATAATGTTGTGTGAAGTTGACTAGAAATCTCCCTCTTCTAAGAGAGTAATTCAACACAAAGCTAAATGAAAACAATTAAACTATGTAATTACATGTGTTAGTCTGGGTAGACTAGAGGAACAAAATCATATACACGCATTTAGATATAAAGAAAAGGTTTATATATAAGAGTAATGCAACATTGAGCAAGCATCCCAGGCCAGTTCAGTTCAAAGTCCTAAGTCTGATAGTAGCCCATATCTCCGGTACCAGTCTATAAAGTCTCCTTCCGACTCATGAAGTCACAGGCCAGTGGGTGCAGAGTCTCCACGCCAACAGGTGTATCCCCAGGGATCCTGCATCCAGGACTCAGGCTTCACCAACAGAATCCAGTGGTGGTAGAATCAGCGCTGGCAGGGGTCTCCACATGGCTTCTCCAGCTTTAGAGATCTGGTTCTATCAGGGTAAGGCCATGTGGCTTCTCCTCCAGCTCATCCAGCTCCTCGGATGCTGCCATCTTGTCTTCTCCATAGTTTGTCATCTCTGAGACTCACTCCCAACAACTGGGGAGATGGTATCTCATCTCCACGAAAGAAATATCGTGAGATTTCCCAGACATATCAGGAAAAAGCCATGCCCCACAGAGGCTTAATTGGCTACTCAATGATTATCTCCAGAATAACAGGCTAGACTCCACCCCTACATCTCAATCATGAAATTAACATAAGCACACGACCACCACATTACACAAATATGGCCCATGCTTAATCATGTGTCTATGAAAAATTGTCCATTGATACATGCACTCAGAAGTGATAATTTAGAAAAAGAAGTCACAGAAAAACAACAAAACCAAAATTCTGGGAGTTGGAAGAATAATGGATTTATCACCTTACATAAGATGAAAATTAGGTTCATTTTCAGTTAAATGTCCCAGGGTCTATTCTGAATAGGCGATCACTCTATGTGTATAATGTATGCTATTTATATAATTTATGGTCTCAGTTTTTACTTACAAAAAGATCATCAAAATGTGTTATTTTGAGGCTGTAAACCCTGTTATCAGGTGACAGCCTAGTCAATTGACATAACATAGTTCATAAAGATCATTTTCTATATAGTAGTTTGGTGAGTAATGTTTCTTGTCTTAAAAGCTGACAAGTGGTCTCTAAGGCACTACTGATCTCTTCAGAGCTAGAGCACAGTGGAGGGAAGGATTTCAAAGACCTAAGGGAACAATGGTCCACAGAGTGAATAATCCCCATGAGCCACAGTTCCTCCAGCCTGAGACCAGGAGCATGAGATGGTGCCTTGCTACCACAACTAACTGCTCCAAAGGTCCCTGACAATATAGAAAAATCTAGAAAAAAAACCAAAACTTATTTTTAAATAAGACCATATTTACTGAGCTAATAGTGACTGAAGAAACCTCAATCTTTTTAAAAACAAAACCAAAAGCAGTTTTAAGGGCATTTCATTCACATATCATACAATTCAATAGTTCAATCATATCAAGAAGGGTTGTACAGCTATTACCACAATCAGCATTAGAACATATCCTCTGTCTTTATACTCATTGC
>PVJH01048797.1:0-10625 GCA_004026705.1 Nesogale talazaci
CGTCAGGGCCCCAGGGGCCCAGGAAGACCGCCTACCCCAACCGGACACCCCAGGGGGGCCCAGCCTCCCTCCGTCCTCCCAGGTGGGCCACAGGGGCAGAGGTCACTGACAAGCCTCCTGACACCCCACCCACCCACCCCCTAGGAGCCCCAGCACCAGGAAGCCTTCCTATTGGTGGGGGAGGCGGCCCCTTCCCAGCCTCAGGACCCTCCCCGGGGAGGGGGTGCCATGCCCAGGTTTGTGTTCTAGAAAGCGCCCTCTGGAGGCAGTGTGGAGGAGCTGCAGCTGGGAGAGGCGACAGGCAGGGAGTCCAGTTAGCAGGCTGGTAACAGCCCAGGTGAGCGCAGAGGAGGCCCAGCCAGGCCGCGGCCGCCCGGGGAGACCCAGGAGGAGGTAGACGCCACAGGAGGAGGGGGTGGGGCCCCCGGCGGCCTGCGGGGCCTTCCTCCCTCGATCCAGGAGGAAGCCAGGTCCTGGAGCGCAGGCTGCCCAGCTGGCCCCCCTGAGGATCGCCAGACCAGCCCCTGGCCCCCTGCCCCCCATCCACACCCCCATCACCTGCTGGCTCAGGCAGCCCTCGGGAAGGGCTGCGGTGGGAGCAGGCCCCGAGCCCAGCAGCGGCCAGCTGGGTTGTGTCCACTGCCCCTTGGCCTTGGCCCCTGGCCCCAGGACCCCTCCTGATAACTACCCCCCTGTGTTTTCCCCCTGCTACAGATGGCGGTGGGACCCCCCGACTGCCCTGTGGGAGGGCCGCTGACCTTTCCAGGGCGAGGTGCTGGGTCCGGGGTGGGGGCAGCCCTGGCCCCACTGCCCCCTCCCAAGATGCCCCCCCCTACGATCCTGAGCACCGTCCCCCGGCAGATGTTCAGCGACGCAGGCAGCGGGGATGACGCCCTGGACGGGGACGACGCCTTGGTGATCGACATCCCCGAGTGACCGGGCGGCGGGCACAGGCGAACCAGCTTCCTCCGAGACGTTTATTGAGACTGGTGGCCATGCTTCGGCCGCTGACAGGGTCAGAAGAGGCGTGGCATGCACGGAAGTCCCCCCAAGGTAGGCCCTCCGCAGGGAGGGCAGGCCCCCCCCCGGGGCAGTGACTGTCAGCACAGGGCCAGGGGGCGCCCGCCCTGGGGCAGGCAGGGGCTGACGGCAGCCCCCGCCAGGGCAGCTCCAGGTCCTTCACCGAGACTATTAAAGGAGTGCTTGATCGGGGCCTTTGTCTTCCTTTCTGGGCTGGGAAGCCTCCTCATCCAAGCCCCCCCTCGCCCCCCATATCGACCCCCCTCTCTGGTGAGGGGGACAGGGCGGGAGGGGGAACAGGCAGCAGGCATTAGGGCAGGACTCCCCCTGCCAGGGTGCAAGGAGGGGTTTGCATATTTGTGAGTGAGTCAGGCAGGGGCAGTTTGCATATGTGAACACAGCTCTCCACGCGGCCCTCGGAGAAGACAGGCCCACAGGACACCGAGACGCTCACAAAGTAAGACAGGAAGTGCAGGGTGGGGGGCACCCACCCCATGTAAACGTGCAACACACTCGTGCGAGGTCGGGGGCCGGGCGCGGGGCCGGGCCGTGCTGGGTGCTCAGGCAGAGGGCAGGGCCCCTGCGGCCGGCGGCAGCTCGCTGGTCAAGGTGTGCCAGCGCTCGAGGGCTGCGTCCGGCTGCTGCAGACAGTCGCCCCAGTGCTTCCGGGCCTCCCCGCGGGCGCCTGGCCCCAGGGACACGCCACCTGGGGAGCGGGCAGAGTCAGGGCCCGGCGTGGTGCCAGCGTGCCCCCCTTCCACCCATCCCAGCGGGTCCCGCGGCCCACCGATGAAGTCGTTGGATTTCCCGATGTCGTAGTCCCACACCGTGACCTCCAGGGTCTTGGTGGCCAGCGCGGAGAGGTCCATCTCGTAGAAGAACTCCTGGGGGAGGGTCCGCCGGGCTTCTGTCAGGACTGGCCCTCCCCCAGTGCTGCCCTCCCCCCGCCGCCCCTGCCCATGTACCTCGTTAAACTCGGGGTTCAGGGTCTTCTTCTTCACACATGTCTTATGCTTGGATTTCTTATCCACATCGGGCCTCAGGTACCTGGGGGAGGGACTGTGAGGGGTGCCCAGGCTCCGGGGTGGGGGTGGGGGGCAGGGGCAGGCTCCCCAGGGTCGGGCCCAGCTCACGTCTTGACATAGGGGTCCGAGTAGCCGTTGACGTCCATAGCGGCCAGGTGGGCACAGCGCACAATGCCCACCAGCAGCCCCCGGCGCTTGGAGACGTAGCTGAGGTTCAGCAGGATGCGGCCCCTCTCCTCCAGCAGCCCAGGGCCCTGCTCCAGCTGTTCCAGCTGCGGGAGGAGGGGGGGCATGGGGGAGGGCCGGGCTGGTTAACCAGGGGCTGGGTGAGGGACACCGACTTCCACACCCGCCCCTCCCATGTGTCCTCACCTCCTTCAAGTAGCAGGAGATGCCCCTCAGAGCCGCCGACATGGCCGAGGGCGAGGCCAGCTGGGAGCGAAGGAAGGGTACCTGCTAGCTACTGGGCCCGCCCCGCCCTCCCCCGGCCCTCCCCGCCCCACCGCGCCCCCTCCCATGGACCGACCGGGGCCTGGCGCTCCAGGCAGATGTTGAAGTGCTTCCTCTGGGAGGGCTTGAGGCGCCGCAGCGGCACACGGATCTCCCCGATGAACTCGTTGTGACTGAGCTTGTCCTCGTCGCAGACGGAGATCCTGGGGGGGGCGGGGAAGGGGGGGGCGCGGCTGGTTCAGGGCCCCGCGTCCTGGCGGGAGGAAGGTCCTTCCACTGAGGACGAGGGCTGCGGATGGACAGACGGCCCGCGCTCTGCCATAAGGGACTTGCCAGCTCCGCTGTAAAACGGGGGGTAGCCGGGGCCCGGGACCTCTGCCCCAATTCCTGCGGGCCCCACCCACCTGCCGCTCAGGCCTGCTCCGAGTCTGAGGACCCACAGGGGCATGTTGATGGGCGGGGGCAGAGTTGGGATCCAAGAGCTAGGTGGGCCCTGTCCTCTGGCTGCTACAGAGGGACCCCTGTGCCTGCTCCTACTCTGAGCCCTGTGGGACCAAGCCACTCCCTTAAGTTGATTTGAACTCAGGTTTCCGGGACGGTAAGTGTTGATGAGATCGGATGGCCTCGTCCTTCTGAGGAGCAGCTGGGGGTGGGCCTCGAACCACCCACCTTGGGTTTAGCCCACCGCCTAACCCACGGCACCGTAACATTGGGGGAGGGGGGGGTGGTCCTAAATGACAGCTGTGTCACTTCCTGGAGGCCCTGGGCAAGTGCCCCGACCTCCCTACTCATTTTAAAAGTGAAATAAAACCATGCCTGGGCACCAGAGGACCCTCAACGTGATGCCGGCCCAACGTAGCCGACACAGCCTCGCTCTGCCCCTTCCCTGCCGGCCAGTCCTCCCATGGCCCCCTGGGGCCCCCCTGCCCACCATGGCCAAGGTCCCATGTGGAAGGCGGAGGGAATTGCGCCCCACAGCACCACTTCCGGGGCGAGGGGGAGGCTCTGCCCCCTGAAGACCACAGTGGCTCAGAGAGGGCCACGGTGGGGAGGGCGGGGCAGGGGGCGGCGGTTGACTGGAGCACGGACAGGCAGCTCAGATTGAGCCAGAGCTTTGAAAGAAGGTCTGGGTGGCAGAAGAAGGATTTTAGAAGGTGCCCCCAAACGGTGGCCGGAAGTTCAGCCGCCACGGAGGAGAGGGGCAGGGCACATCCCTAGGTGGAAGAGAGGGGTTGCCCATTGGGAGGGGCCTGCCACCTTCAAGGGGCGGCAATGCCAGGGACCCCTGCAGCCTGCTGCCTCAGGGAATGGGAGGCGGTGGGTGTCCTTGAACAGGGGCGGGAGGTGGGGTGGAGAGAGAGTCCCCTCCCCCAGGTGACTGTCACAGGCCGGTCCCCACGTGGGAGCCCCCTGGCCACCGAGGGCGCAGGCCTCACCTGAGCACCTTGTGAGTGATGTCATCACCCGTGATCCCACTGTAGGTCAGGTCCTCGTTCCACACGGGATTGAGCGTGTTCCTCTGCGTCTTCGTTTTGAGCTTATTAGCCTGCCGTGTAAGGGGCCCTAAATGTCCCCAGATGCACGGGGGGCAGGTCACGGACAAGCCCAGGGGCTGAACCAGACTAGGAGGGGACCCCCTCACCTTGCAGGCCCCAGGCAGCAGGTGCAGCTTGACATAAGGATCGGCCAGACCGTTGAAGTCCATGGGCTTGAGGCCCTGGGTAGAAGGGGAGCAGAGAGGGCTGTGGGCCCGGCCCCTCCCTCCCTCCCTCCCTCCTCCCCCTGCAGAGTCAAGGAGGGAGGGTTTGGAAGACAGGCAGGTAACCCACCCTCCTGAGGGCACCCACCTTGGCCCTGAGAATCCGACAATGCAGGGTGCAGGAGGCCTGGTCGTACAGAAGGTCAAACTCCAAGGTGCCCAAGGCAGCTGGAGGAGAGGGGAGGGTCCAGGACTGAGTGTGGACACCCAGGTGGGGCGGGAGACCTTCCCAGGCATCAGCTGTCTGTCAGCCCGGGAGCCTGCGTGCCAGCCGGCCGGCCGGTGAGGAGGCATATACGTCTGCCTGCCTGCCTGCCTGTCTGGGTCCCTGGCTCGGCCACAAGTGAGGCTGTGTGGGTGGCCGAGTGCCTCAGCAGAAATATTTAATATTGAGCCTGGTTGAGGCAGTAAGCGCCACACGGCCTGCAGCTGTGGGGGCAGTGCCCGCCCCCTCGCCCCCCCCCCACACCCCCAGCATAAGCGCTGGCAGGGTTGAGGCCTCTCTTCAAGAGCCCGGGGCGCCCCCTCCACCCTTGAGGCCCCCAGACTCACTGGCTTCATCTGAGTCACAGCTGTCCACTTCCGCGGCTCCATCTTCAGGGGTGGTGGCCCCAAGCAGGGCCACCGGAGGGCCAAGGGCCAGAGGGGCCAGACCAGCAGGGACCTCCCCCCCGCCTCCACCCCCGCCTTCAGGTCCAGGCCCCCGGCGGGGGAAGTAGTCAGAGATCTGCCGGATGGGCCGGATGGGCCCGGGGCACACGTTGATGGCCATGTGCTCCTGGATGCTGATGGCCATGCGGTCGCCCCTGCGGCCCCTCATGCAGCACCCCTGGCTGGCGGCGGGAGAGGGCAGAAGTCAGTTTGTCTGCTGGCCGAGCAGCCCTGGGGCAAGCCTGGAAGCCTGGCCAGGGGCACCGCCACTGGCCTCCGAGGGTGTCCCGGGAGGGGTTCCTCTGTGCCAGGTGGTGGGCAGGCAAGAGGCAGCCCATCCCTTGGCCCACAGGGATGGGCTGCCAGTCCACTCCCCCCGCCCCCTAAGGGAGGCCCTGGCCACTTCAGGCTTGTCCACTGACCTCTCTCTCCATTGTGCCTGTGCCTATGTTCCCAGCTCTTGCTGCTCAGTGGGGCTCAGGCCCTGCCCTCCTTCCAGGCAGCACCACAGGCCCCTCCTGGGTCCCTCCGACGCTGCCTCCATCCCTCTGCACCAGGCCCACCCGACCCGACCGCCCCGGCTCACCCGCCCTCCTCTCGACCGGCCTGCAGCTCCCGCCCGCCCCGCCAGGTGGGGACCCCTGCCTCACTCTGATGCCAGCCCCACCGCCTCTTTCCCGGGGGATGCCAGAAATTGCAGCCGCGGGCGAGCGGAACACCCCCGCAGGCGCACACACACGCGCGCACACACACTCATGCACCCTCGCCCCTCGCCCTCAAGCCCCCGCCGGCCCGGCCCCCCGCACCTGCCTCTGCGCGTCCAACAGGTGCCCGGGCACTGCGGGGACGGCGGGCGCGGGCTGGGCGGTGGCGGCGGGCGCTTCCCCGGGCGGCCGGCTGGCAGGAGCGCGCGGAGTCCGGCTGTGCGAGGAGACAGGGAGGGAGGGAGGGCGGGCGGGAGAAAGTGCGCGCGGAGGGGGGAGCGAGGCGGGGGAGGAGGCGGGCGGCGGGGGGGCGGGGGCGGGGCTCTGCGCTCGCCTGGGGACCCGCCGACGGGCGCAGCCGGGTGGGCGCACGGCGGGGCGCGGGCGCGCGTGCACACCCGCTCCCGGGCACGCCGCCTGGCACACACTTGTGCACATGGGCACACCGCTGGCACGGGCATTCCCGCGCGCACACGCCCGGGCCCACGTGCGCGCTCCCACGGCAGCCGCGAACCCCGGCCAACTTGGCAGACGCGCTCGGGCGCCCCCGGGAAGCGACCCCGAGAACGGCCCCGGGCTTTCCCCGCCCCTCCCCGGAGACCCCGCCGGGGGGTCCAGCGCCCGGACCACCACCCCCCACTCCATCCCGCCTTGTTACCATGGCGACGCACGCGCCCCGCCAGCCCGCACATTCTCACGCCCCTCCCCTGCAGAAAGCCCTCGGAGGAGGGGAGGGGGGCGGGGCCTAAAGATCCGCAGTGACCAGGGACGCCGGGGGTGGGGTCCCGGGTGGGGTCCCCTCCACCTGCTGGCAGGAGCGTCTCTCTCGGGGGGGTCAGCGCGGCGCCCTCCTCCTGCCAGCGCCCCCGGGGGTCCGCCCGGCTCCCGGCGCGCGCGGTACCGTCCCTGAGACCAGCTCCTCCGCAGAGGAGGCCCTGGGCTCCGCGCCCAGGCCAGGCGCCATCACCACCCATCACCTGCCCTTTGAAAGTTAGAAAGAAGCCCAGCGACCCTGACTGACCACTGTCTCCCCCCCCCCCCCCCCCAGGGGCCCGAATTCAAGGCATGGGCGCCGCGCAGACCGGCTTGTCTACTTGACTGGCCGGGCCCAGACACCCCGCGGGCAGGAAGTCCCGCCGCCAGATAGAGAAACTTCTTTTCATTTATTTGATGTCATTGTATCGGGGCGCCGTCCCTTGCGTCAAGCACACTTGGCCATGCCTTGCCATCATCATTTTCAAAGCGTTGTCCTTCTCCTTGAGCCCTTGGCATCAGCTGGTTCCCCCCTCCCTCCTTCCTGAACCCTTCTTATTTTTTTTTCTCATGTCTTACACTGAACAATCTCTCTCTTCACCCACTTCTCTGCTGTCCATGTCCCAGCGAGGGGTTATACGTAGATCCTTGTGATGGGTTCCCCCTTCCTCCTTCCCCTTCCCCTCCTGGTACCACAACTCTCATTGTTGGTCCTGAGGAGTCCAACTGTCCTGGATTCCCTGTGTGTCCAGTTGTGATCTGTCCCAGTGTGCCTGCTTTGGTCTAGCCGGATTTAAAAGGTAGAATTGGGATAGTCGGGGGTGGGAGGAAGCATTAAAGAACTAGAGGACTGGCTGAGCCCCGGTGGCATAGTGGCTGTGCGCGGGACTGCGGCCCACTGGGACGGAGGTTCAATTCCAGCAGTGGGGCTGGGCCTCCTACTCCCACCACCGGAGAGCAGTGATGCCCCCCCCCAAAAAAAAAAAAGAACTAGAGGACTGTTGCATGTTTCATGTGTGCCATACTGCACCCTGACTGACTCATCTCCTCCCCGCAACCCTCCTATAATGGGATGCCTTCATGGGATGGGCTTTGGGACAAGAGAACAACAAGTGATCTAAAATTGATGGCGAGGAATAGGATGCCTGCTGGGGCTTGATCAAGGGTAAGTAGCCAAGAGGAATTACTGAAACTCAAATGAAGACCAGACATAATAGAGGGACTAGAGGAAAGTAAAAGGAAGTAGAGGAAAGAACTAGGAAGCAAAGCACATTTATAGAGGTCTCAATACAGGCATATACATAGGTAAATATACTTTCATATAACAATAGGGAAATAGTTCTGTGTATATCGTATGTTTATAAGCTTAATATTAAGGCAGCAGATAGACATTGGGCCTCTACTCAAGTCCTCCCTCAATGCAAAAACACTTTGTTCTAATAACGTGTCATTCCATGAGGCTCACCTTCCAATGATTGCTGAAGACAAATGAGTACACAAGCAAACGTGGCAAAGAAAGCTAATGGTGTCTGGCTATAAAAAGATATAGTATCTAGGGTCTTAAAGGATTGAAGGCAAACAGTCAGTCATCTAGCTCAGAAGCAAAAAACCCCACATGAGCTGAGCCCTGGTGGCACAGTGGTTGTGTGCGGGACTGCGGCCCACAGGGTTGACAGTTCAAATCCAGCAGCAGTTCTCCAGGAGCAAGGCTGGGTTTCCTACTCCCACCAGGGCAGCGATGTGGAAAAAACTAAGTCCACATGGAAGAAGCACACCAGCCTGAGTGATCAGGAATCAAAGACTCAGGGAAAAAGCCTGTCGATGTGAATGAGGGGAAGTGCAGAGTGGGGACCCAAAGCTCATCTGCAGACAATTACATAAAGTCTTGGACCCCAAATCTCCAGGTCTAGGCTTGCATCCTACTTATGTTGGTCCATGGGCCAACTGACAGAAGGTCAAGGTCACCGTGTAAATGTGAAGGTGTGACCTGGCAATGACAACAGACTGGAAAACGCCCTTGAGCAGCGGTCCTCAATCTGTGGGTCACCACCCTTTGGGGAGAGTCAAAAGATCCTTTCATGGGGATCTCCAGATCATAACTGTAGCAAAATGACTGTGATGAAGTAGCAAGGAAGATAATGGTCTGGTGGGGGGGGGGGGGCGGTCACCACCACATCAGCAGCTGTATGAAAGGGTTGAGGCATGAGGGAGATGGAGAACCACGGCCCTTGGGGGACTGGCAACCTGCAGACCAGGGAATGCGGCCTGTCCAGAAAGCAGGCTCTCGATAGACTCAAATAGGATCCACTTCAGGAACCCTGGCCCCATCGTGGTTACAATCAGAAGGTCCGCAGCTCAAAACCACCAGCCAGTCCTTGAGAGAAAGAGGAAGATTTTCCTCTTAGAGGTATCTACTGTCTTGGAAATCCCCAGGGCAGCTTTCCTGTGTCCTATGAGTTCTCTGTGCACAGGGGAGCAACTCCGTGACATTTAAAGATCAAGGAGCAACACAGTATGTAGGGAAGGCTGCTCTCTGGAGGGAAGGAAAACTCCTCCCTCCAGAGTAGTCAGCGCGGTGGGCCCCGATCTTGATTCTCTCTCCCCTGGGACATCCCTGCACCCGCTCTGGCAGTTGCCTAAGAAAGCGGTTGGTGATGGTGGCCTCTGATGTCAATTTGGGGTTTGAGAGGATTAAGAGTGTAGGGGTGGAGTCTAGACTGTCAATCGGGTCATAGTGAGGCCTCTGTGTGGGCATGGCCTTCTCCTGAGGATTCTGGGAACTCCCGGATTTCCTCCTTGGACGCAGGAGGCACTTCTCTTTCTACTCCCTCCCTGAGAGATGCTCTGACAAGACACTTGGCGCTATGCCCTGGGAGCTGGAGAAGCCACGTGGACCTACCCTGATGCAGCCAGACCTCTGGAGACAGAGAAGCCACGTGGAGACCCCTGCCAGCGCTGAGATGCTTACACACCACTAAATGCACAGTGACCAGTGACCCTTCTGCACTCAGCATCACTGGGCTTGGATGTATGGGCTTGATCTGGACTGGGCTGGGGCATTTTCTCAATATTCAATTACTCTTGATCTTAGCCAAAAGGCCAAGAAGCCATGATATGCACTTGCTCTCGTATATAAATCTCTTAAACACATATGGGTGCTGTGTTAGTCCGGGTAGACTAGAGAAACAAATTCACAGACACGCATATGGCTATAAGGGAAAGGTTTATATACAGAGGAATGGAACATTGAGAAAGCATCCCAATCCAGTCTAGTTCAAAGTCATAAGTCCGATATTAGCCCATATGTCTGATATGAGTCTATAAAGTCTCCTTCCAACTTAGAAAGCATGTGCGGGGCTGAGCCCCGGTGGCGTCGTGGTTGTGCGCGGGACTGCGGCCCACTGGGATGGAGGTTCGATTCCAGCTCCACGGAGCAAAGGCTGGGCCTCCTACTCCCACCACCTGAGGGCAGTGATGCCTCCCCCCCAAAAAAAAGCATGTGCGATGACACCAGGACAATCACACAGTCTTGTGTGTCTGGTGGTTTGCCTCCATCAGGACAAGTCCATGTGGTCTCTTTGGCTCCTCCAGTCTCCAGGAATCAGGATCGATCAGTAGGTCGTCATATCATCTTGTCAGTAATTCATCTCCAGGAGAGAGTGAGTCAAATCTCTCTTCTCCAACTGGGAAATACCTCGAGACTTCCCAGAATTCTTAGAGGAGAAGGCCATGACTGCACAGAGGTCTTATTGGCCATCTCCAGATTGACAGGCTAGACTCCTCCCCTAGACTCCCAGTCATGAAATTGACATCAAGCACATGACCGCCACACGTGTCTATGAATTTGTTTCTCTAGACTACACGTACTGACAGTAGGGTTATTCTTTTTTAAAACATGTTTATTAATCATGTCATTGGGGGTTCTCTTAGAGGTCTTCTGACAATCTGTACTTCACTGTGCGAAGCTCATGGGGACACAGGTTATGCAGAGTCATTCTCCAACAGTGCCTCGTGCTGCGAGTGAAGCAGCCCTGAGGGCTTCGTGTGACGGATGGGCTGCTCGCTGGAGGCTGGGCTCCTCGCGAGGCAAACACACTTCCTGCCTCCATAGAGCGTTCCAGTCCAAAGAGCTAACAGAGGGCTGAGCCCCGGTGGCGTAGTGGTTGTGCGCGGGACTGCGGCCCACTGGGATGGAGGTTCGATTCCAGCTCCACGGAGCAAAGGCTGGGCCTCCTACTCCCACCACCTGAGGGCAGTGATGCC
>PVJH01048798.1:0-10613 GCA_004026705.1 Nesogale talazaci
CGCTCCCGGCTGCACCCGCCGGCCTGGCGCGGAGCTCTCGCCGGGGGCCGCGGGGCAGCCTCCCTCCCCGCCGCCCTCGGGGGGGGGGGGGGGGGGGGTGTCTGGGGACCCTCTCACCTCCGCGGTGAGAGATGTGTTTACTCCGGAATCGCTGCTTCTTCCTCTGGTGGAGCAGCGTCGGGTATTTGAGCAACAAGAACGAGGTGATCAAGTACCCCCCCAGGGTGGAGAGAAGGTAAAACGCCACGGCCGACGACATCTCGGCCCCCCGTGCGCCGCGTCCCCCGCCGCCGGGCCCTTTGAACTCCGCGGTGGCGCTCGCAACGGCGGCGGCTGCGGGAAGTCTGCTCGCCCCCGGCCGCTGCCCTCGGCGCCGCGCACTTGTCGGCCGGCCCACCACGCAGGCGCGGTCGGGCGCGCGCCCGGGCAACAAAGGGGCTCCGGCACGCACGCGCGCTCCGCTCCTGCGCTGGAGCCCGCGGAGGTCCCGGCGGCGCCGCTCGCCCCTGGCACCCGCGGCTCCTCTTGGCAGGGAGGCCCGCCTGAGCCGACCGCGGGGAAGCCTGCCCGCGCCTTCGCCATCCCGCCTGCAAAAGCAGGCTGACTCGCACGGAGCCTCCGGGACCGTCGGACAGAAGGGGCGAATCCGCGTCCCGAAGGAAAGAAAGGTGCCAGGCTGACTTCACCCCTGCCCTAGAAAAGGCCGAGTGGTCGGTGACGGAGGTGTGGAGGCAGACCAGACGCGTCGTCGTTCGTTCCACGCGGAGAGAATAGTCGGGCTGGTCACACAGGCCATGAAAGGTTCATCCGTCAGATATTTCAGTAGGACTTCGCTCCGCCGGAGTCCACGGAGAAAACGCAATTCCTATTTCTTGTACCCGAATGGCGCCTCAAGACATCCTTGTTGAATTAAAGAATTTGAATTAAGGAAACGCAGAGCAAGGTTCTAGGATATCACTTACTTAGCTGTTTGAGGAGACTGAGGACTAAATTCCAGAAGAATCTGTGTTTCTTCTTCATCGCCCATGTCCCAAACGACTAACACATCAAGACACAATTACCTGCCAAGGAATTAAGCCAGAACTGAGGGAGAATTGGGGGCGAGGACTGCTCATTTGGCTAACACACTAGGGTTTAATTCAACCAGGAATTAATAAACTCTTAAAAAGCCAGTTAGACGCAAAAACCATATATCGATATGTTTCTAGATTACTCATGTGCAAAGCTCTGTTTGACCATCTGTGGTAGTTACATCATCAGATTTCAATTTGAGGATTCAGAGTGAAGGGATGGAGTCTGGCCTGTCAATCAGGATATGGCCAATGAGGCCTCTGGGCATGGCCTTCTGAGGATTCTGGGAACTCCTGGATGTCCTACTTGCAGGCTGCAGACACTCTCTCTGTCTGCTCACTCCCTGAGAGGTGGTCTACTGACAAGACACAGCACTCTGCTGATGATAGACCCTGTGCTCTGGGAACTGGATCCACCCCTGCCAGCACTGAGATGCTGACACCGCCACTGGATCCACAAGACTTCCCACCCACTGGCCTGTGCTCTTCCTACATTCAGCATCATTGCACGTGTTCTGTGAGTCTGAAGAGGAATTTATAGATTGGTTTCAGACCTATGAGCTAATATCGGACTTATAGACTTCATCTGGACTGGACTAGGATATTTTCTCAATAGTCAATTACTCTTGTATGTCAAGCTCTTTCTTATACACATATGAGTGTCCATGAATTTGTTTCTCTAGTCTACCAGGACTAACACCACCGTACTGCCCCGAGGCATTCAGGTAACTTTCTAGAATGCGCATGCTCTGTGGAGCAGCACACACAGCTCACCAGTGCAGCACACGTGTGCGGGGCAGGAACTTTTGATTGACTTAACTTGGTCCCCATCTCTAATTATGCTGCCTTGCTGACCCACAGACGGATCTCTCTGCCTCACAGTTAATAATAAGTACAAGTTTAAAAGGTTATTTCCAAGAGTGCTGAGAAACTAATGGATAAAAGCTATTATAAAATTTTTTCTTGGGGCTGAGCCCCAGTGGCATAGTGGTTGTGTGCGGGGGGCGGGGGGGGGGAGACTGCGGCCCACTGGGACGGAGGTTCAATTCCAGCAGTGAGGCTGCGCCTCCCACTCCCACCACCGGAGAGCAGTGATGCCCCCCCCCCAAAAAAAAAATTTTTTTTTCTCTCAGGGCTGAGCCCCGGTGGCGTAGTGGTTGTGCACGGGACTGCGGCCCACTGGGATGGAGGTTCAATTCCGGCTCCCAGGAGCAAAGGCTGGGCCTCCTACTCCCACCACATGAGGGCAGTGATGCCTTAAAAAAATTTTTTTTTCTCTAAACATTTTCTCATACTTCAATTTCCAGGTGTATATTTGAGTACTAAATGAATAACAAAGAACATTTGATCTAGGAGCCACTGGAGTGATGACAGACTCTTCAACAAAACTTAGAACTTTTTACTTAAGTTCTCAGCAGCATAGTAAAAGGTCCACAAAGGCATTTTCCCCTCATTTTCCTAAGCTATTTAAAGTATGGGAAAAAGTTTAATCAGCTAAGTTTTATTACCTCATATGTAAGCCTGTCTGAGAATGTTGACATATTGTACATTTATTTTTTTAAATCTTTCTTTTTTGTTTGTTTTTTTTTGGGGGGGGGCATCACTGCCCTCTGGTGATGGGAGTAGAGGCCCAGCCTTGCTGCTGGATTTGAACCTCCAACCCAATGGGTCACTGTCCCGCGCACAACCACTACACCACCGGGGCTCAGCCCTTTTTAAATCTTTCTTATTGTACATTTTAAGTTGCCTAGAAAGATAACTGGTTATAGATACCTAAACAACATGTGGAAAGCAAAGGAAACTGACAGAAAATAATTATTGGTGGCAGATGAAGTGATCAGAATCACAGGCTGGACTACAGAAGTGTGAAAGGGTCTGGGACTGAGATACACACACTACTGCAAATTAAAAAAATGAGAGGATTAGCTCAGGGTCCTCCAGTAATGTGGTCTGGGTGTGACTTATGACAATGTACCCTAATACCCTGATTTCCATCAAGGGAAAAGTCTTGAGGGTGAGACTGCACCCCTGCCCCAGGCTAACCTGAGAAGCAAGAGCAAACACCATCTACTGGAGAGCAACACTTGTATGTTGCCATCGCAGTCCCTCCACTGGCCTGTTAGCTTATGGGACTGTGGTGGCTTTTGTGTTACCCTGATGCTCGAAGCTATGTCTCTGGTATTTTCAGATGTCAGCAGAGGCACCCAAAGTGAACAGATTTCAGCAGAGCTTACAGACTAAGAGCAGACTCTGAAGAAGGAACAGCCTAGCCATTTCAGAGGAGTTAGCCACTGAAAGTCCTACAAGTAGCACTGAAACATTGTCAGATACTGACAGCTTCACGAATAGCAGCAGGAGGTTATCAGAGAGAGTGCAGAAAGATGAGCCCCTCCGATCAGAAGGATCCAAAATGTGACCGTGGAAGAGTGGCCTTCTCACAGTAGAGGCAAACATAATGACATGAATTGAGTAAAAGAGTTAAGCCGGAAACACTTCCAGAGGACCAAACAAAATACTGTAATGAAATGTATAAAGACCTAGACCTAGAAATCCAAAAGGGAAGAACACACTCAGTATATTTTAAACTGAAAGAAAAGAAAAAATTCAAGGGGATGGAAGGGAATTCAATGGGAAGGAATTCAAGAACTAGCATAGGATCAAGAACCAATGGTACTGAGGAAGCAGTCCCATTGCACTGAAGGCATTAGCCAAAAACATGCTCCAGGAATTGGTGTAATATCAATTGAAATATTTCAACAAATTAATGAAGCACAGGAAGCATTTGCTCATCTATGCCGAAAATTTGGGGAAACAGCTATCCGGCCAACTGACTGGACAGGATGCAAGAATACCAGAAAGATGTTTATCTGGGGCTAAGCCCCGGTAACATAGTGGTTGTGCGTGGGACTGCAGTCCACCGGGATGGAGGTTCATTTCCAGCAGCGACTCCACAGGAGCAAAGGCTGGGCCTCCTACTCCCACCACCAGAGGGCAGTGATGCCCCCCCAAAAAAAGATGTTTATCTGTGTTTCATTGACTATACAAAATCATCTGACTGTGTAGATCATAACAATCTGTAGAGTCTTGAGAGCAGTGAGAATTCCAGAACATTTGATTGTGCTCCTGTAGAACCTGTACATGGATGGAGAGGGGCAGCTGTGCAAGTAGAAGAAGGGAATACTGCATGGTTTAAAATCAGAAGAGTTGTGCATCAGGGGTGTGTCTTCTCATTATACTTACTCATCTATGCTGAACAAATAATCAGAGAAGCTGAATTATATGAAGAAGTATCTGGCATCAGGACTGAAGGGAAGTCTATTAACAGCCTGCACTATACAGAGGACACAACACTGCCAGCTGAAAGGGAGGAGGAATTGAAGCACTTGCTGGTGAAGATCAGGGACTTTAAAATCCTCACAACTGGCCCATCAGCAAATATCCTGATAAATGGAGAAAAGATTGAAGTTGTCAAGGATTTTATCTTGCTTGAATTTACAATTAATGCTTGTGAAAGCAGCAGTCAAGAGGTCAAATGGCACATTGCATTAGGTAAATCTGTTGCATAAGACCTCTTCAGAGTGTTCCAAAGCAATGATGTCACTTTGAAGACTAAAGTGTACATGACCCAAGCCATGGTATTTTCAATGGCCTCATATGCATGTGAAAGCTGAACATTGAATAAAAAAGATCCAAGAAGAATCCATGCATCTGAATTATGGTGCTGGTGAAGAAGATTGAAAGTACTTTGGACTACCAAAAGACAAACAGATCTTTTTTGAAGGAAGTACACGCAGAACACTCCTTAGAGGCAAGGATGGTGAGACTTCACCTCACATTCTTCAGACGTGTCTTCAGTAGTCACCAAGGCCTGGAAAAGGACATCAGAGGTGGTAAAGTAGAGGGACAAAAAAAGGAAGACCCTCAACAAGATGAATTAATAACAGCAACTGGCACAATGAGTTCAAACATAAGAACAATCTCAAGAATGGCCTAGGATAGGAGGGAGTTTTGTCCTGTTGTCTATAGGGTGTCTATGAGTCCAAACAGACTTGAAAGTACCTCAGAGCAGCAACAGTCAGCCACAGAAAGGGCTCACAGGAGACTGAATGGATTTAGAGACTCAAAATATATTTGGGACTCTTACTATAAACCATAACCTTCTGCAAACCCACTACTCAGACTTTAAATGTTTAAATGGATATAGATCAACTGTTAAATAAAGCAAAATTACTAAAGGTCATTTCAACTCTTCTGAGTGGTCTCTTTTCTAGATACATCTTACTTAAAGGAACATAAACAAAAAGAGTGAAACTGGAACTTAAAAATCAGTGGTGTATGGGGCTGAGGCCCGGTGGCGTAGTGGTTGAGTGCAGGACTGCAGCCCGCGGGTTTGGCGGTTCAAATCCAGTGGCGGCTCTGAGGAGCGGCACTGGGTAGCGCCCACGACCACCAGAGGCAGTGATGCCCACAAAAAACAAAAACAAAAACAAAAATCAGTGGTGTATGATGGCAAGGAAGGGGTATAATGTCTGATGGGGTTTGACCAAGTTCAATATATCCAAGAGAAATTACTGAGAACTGAATGGAGAGTCACCATGATAGTGGAGCAGGAGGAAGGTGAAGGAAAATAGGCAAAAGTTATTTGCAAACATGTAGCTCTAGGCATGTATATAAGTAAATATATTGGTGTGTAAGGGACAGAGGTCCATGTACCTATATTTATATCTTAAGTATTAAGATAGTCGATGGACTCTGGGCCTGAACACAAGAAAATATTCTAATAACCTGGCACTCTTTGATACTCACTTATGCTAACATGATCTCTGAAAACAAAGCGGATGCATAAGCAAATGTGGTGAAGAAAGTGGATGGTGCCTGGCGATCAAAAGATGTAGCGTTGGGGGTCTTGAAGTTAAACAAGCAGCCATCTAGCAGGACAACAACTTGTGTGATCATGAGGTGTTGACGAGATCAGGTATCCAGTATCAAAAGATCCAAAGCAAACAATCATATCGATGTGAAAGAGGGGGATTGAAGTGGAGACCCAAAGCCCATTGGACATCTCCCCACAGATGGGTTACAAGGAGGAGACGATTTAACCAGGGTGCAGTATAGCACCAATGAAACACACATCATCATCCTAGTTCCTGAATGCTTCCGCTCCCACACTACCATGACCCAGTTCTACCTTACAAATCCAGTTAGACTGGAGTGCACACACATTGGTACCGATAAGAGCTTTCCAAAACAAGGATTACAGCAATGTGAATGGGGCAGGTGCAGAGTGGAAACTCATAGTCCATCTGTAGCCAGTTGGACATAAAATTACAGAAGAATCACAAAGAAAGAGATGAGCCCGTCAGGATGCAGTATAGCATCGATAACAAGCAACTTTCTTCTAGTTCTTTAACGCTTCCTTCCCCCGCCCCCCGCCCCACTATCATGACCTCAGTTCTACTTTTCAAAGATTGGAAGCCAATCTTCACTTGCCCTATGCTCCTGCTTGGCCCTACTATCCCAAAGACATAAAAAGCAAGGACACGTTGTGTAGCCACTTTTGTTGACCAAGAAGAAAACTAACTATCTTTAAGATTACCAAAACACCCATTGATGTTCTTGGCAATTTCCGCCCCCCCCCCCCAAGACTAAAGAGCGGCCTTTATATTCTTCTTTAATCCTGATTAAGTACCCAATTGCAACAACTATACTTGCCATTAGTTAAATGAATACATTTCAAACTATGTTTTGAACTGTAGAAGAAAAGATGGTACTCACTTGGGTTATATTCTGAAAGATTGATTTTCTTCCGGTTTCCGTTGTCATTGCAGAATACTAAGCTGTTGTACTTGCTTTGACAGCACATAGAATAAAATTGGATCAATACAGAGAAAATTAGCATGGCCCTTGCACAAGAATGACGTGCAAATTCGTGCGGCGTTCCATATTTTTAGACTTTTCCTTTTTTGTGAGTTCCTTTTTGTTGTTATTTTGTTTTTTGATTTTTTTTAGCTGTTATCATTTCATTGGTTTTGACTTCTTTTATTGTTTTGTTTAGCTTTGCCTGTTTTTTGTGCTTCTTAATGCTTCTGCATGTCTATTAAGATAAGGTAGGCAGGATAAACAACTCAGAGATGAAAAGAATGGGACCAAAGTTTCTGGGGTAGGGATTACTACAGAAGGGGAGGTGTGAGAAAGGAAGGGGAGGTGGGGAACCAACCCAGGGACAAGAAAAACAAATGAACTAAAATCAATACAGAGAAGGGCATAGGATGCCTAGTAGGGCTTCCTCAAGGGCAATTTAGCAGCGAGTAATTGCTAAACCTGAATGAAGACCAAACATGATGGTAGGATAAGAGGAAAGTAAAAGGAAATAGAGGGAAGAACCAGAAGGCAAAGGACATTTATAGAGGTCTAAATACAGGCATGCACATATGTAAATATATATATATATATATATATATATATATAAAATGAGAGGGGAATCGAACTATGTACTCATATAGATATGTTAAGAATTAAGGTTGCAGATAGACTTTGGACCTCAACTCGAGTATTCCCTCAACACAAAAACAC
This sequence comes from Nesogale talazaci, assembly GCA_004026705.1. Taxonomy (NCBI): domain Eukaryota; kingdom Metazoa; phylum Chordata; class Mammalia; order Afrosoricida; family Tenrecidae; genus Nesogale; species Nesogale talazaci. Next base: position 7,644 of record PVJH01048798.1, read on the forward strand.
TTAGTTCTAACAGTCCAGCATTCTGTGATGCTGACTTTCACTGAAAACAAAATGTGTGCAGAAGCAAATGTGATGAAGAAAGCTGATGGTGCCCAGCTATCCAAAGTTATAGCATCTGGGGTCTTAAAGCTTGAAGGTAACAAGCAGTCCTCTCGCTCAGAAGCAACAAAGCCCACATGGAAGAGGCACACGAGCCTGTGTGATCATGAGGTGTGGATGGGATCAGGTATCAGGCATCAAAGACCCAGAACAAAATCCTACCCAATGTGGATGGGTACAAGATCTGACTGTAGAGCAGTGTTCATTATAGGAAAGAACGCAGACAAATAGTTGTGAACCAAAGACCGTTATACCCCAAAACGTAGATGAGTTAGATACATCGATTTTCCATTCAAGTAAGAAAACTTGCTGTGACATCCCAATTCTGTAGAGAGCATCTTTATGAAATTTCAATAAATTCGTCCATGTCTAAGAAACTAGAGCTTATGGGCTCTCTCCAATACAATTTCCTGAATGAGCACTGCAAATAACCCATAGGAACAGGCCTGGAAGTCAAGACACCAAGAAAGAAATTCTTTTTTGTTGGTCTGTGTATAAGTGTTTATCACCTAAATTACATCTTTCTCTTGGACTTTACCAGTGAAATAGCTGTAAAAAATGGTCACACTCTCACATCTGTTGCTAGATTACATTAATAACATGCCTCTTTTCTTTTGTTTAACCATAAATAAAAATTTCTAAGAACAAGGCAAAGGTTCTTGATGGTCAGGTTAGTTATTCCACATGTACTTTATAGCTACTGATTAAACTCATTGTGGTGGTAAATTGATAATATGAGAAATACATCTAAGACTTTGCTCTAACACAAAATAAAAAAAGAAAATATAAAAACTTTTTCTGGGTGAGCATCACTGCCCTCAGGTGGTGGGAGTAGGAGGCCCAGCTTTTGCTCCTGTGGAGCTGCTGCTGGAATTGAACCTCTATCCCAATGAGCCACAGTCCTGCGCACAACCACTATGCCACCAAGGCTCAGCCCTATAAAAACTTTTTGATAGGAGTTTTCCTTTTGACATTTGAACAAATGGCTTTGGCAGGTACTCTATTAAGTCAGCTACTTTCATACTACAGTTATAATTTCCAAATATAATTTTGATCATCATGGTTAGAATCATTCTTATTTCTCACCAATCTCTCTCTCTCTCTCTCTCTCTCTCTCTGATTTAGAGTGGTTCATAGTGTAAATTTCACATGAATTTTCACTGTCAACCAGTGAAAAGAGACAGTATGCAGAATGGTAAAGATGGTTAGAAAGTCTTCATAGTCCTTGTAACTTTAATTTACTCCATTGTTAATTAGCAAGTCTTCTCCTACTCCCACCACCAGAGAGCAGTGATGCCAAAAAGAAAAAAATTAGCAAGTCTTTTTAATTTCCACACAGTGACTGACTGGGAGCATGCAAATAGCAGAGGCCACTAACTCGGTGTACAAGGCTCCAACACAGAGACTAGTCAGTTTTACCGTTCTACTGAGTTTGAAAGTGAGCCACCTTAAAAGCAGGAACAGAGAATTACGTGGACCCACAGGAAGAACATGGAGAATCAGCAGTAGCTGCCATGAGGGAGAAGCTGTGGTGGCAGTCTGCACTGCAAGACAAAGGGAGGGGTTTTCCAACCCACAGGAGGAGTAAAGCCGAGTGTCTTCAGACAGGGAGGGCGTTGGCTTGGCTTGTAGAATGGGGTGCTCTTCGGACAACTGGCAGCTCTAAAAAAGCTTTGTAACATTTGTCCAAGGGGCCACATGACTAAGAGGCCAAGGATATTCTAGAGATATTCAGATATTCAGAGAGAAATAGTCTAGTCAGCAAGACTAAGAAAAGGGGCTGCTGTGGACAAAAGTACTGTATCCTTAATATTTTTTTTAACCCTGGTTTGATGTAACCTGTTAATGTCCCTAATAAAACCTCATAGTCGTAAGTATTGTCTGTGAGTTCTGTGTGGCCATTGCAATATATTATTAAATTTACAGAGAAGTAGGGTGTGATGGGAGAGTTGGTTGGTTTCAAAATAGGGTAAAGAATGCTGGAGAGTGGACATACGTGGGGGTACAAAATAAAAAGCGGCAACTGTTTACAAAGCTATGCAGTTAAATTTTTTAAATCATTTTACTGGGGGTTCATACAACTCATCACAATTCATACATACATACATTGTATGCCAAGCACATTTGTACATTTGTTGCCATCATTCTCAAAACATTTTCCTTCTACTTAAGCCCTTGATATTAGCTCTCATTTTCCCTCCCTCCCGTTCTTCCCTCCCTCACAAACCCTTGATAATTTATGAATTATTATTATTTTGTCATATTGTACACTGTCCAATGTCTCTCTTTATCCACTTCCACTTTGTCCCTACCCCAGAGAGGAGGTTATATGTAGATCCTTCTCATTGGTTCCCCCTTTTTACTCCACCTTCTCTCCACCCTCCAGTATCACCACTCTCAGCACTGGTCCTGAAGGGATCATCTGTTCTGGATTCCCAATGCTTTGGGTTCCTTTCTGTACCACTGTACATCATCTGGTCTAGCCAGATTTATAAGGTACAATTGGGATCATGATAGTGGGGGGGGGGGAGTGAAGAAGCATTGAAAAACTAAAAGAAAGTTGTATGCTTCATCATTGCTGCACTGCTCCCTGACTGGCTCGTCTCCTCCCAATGACTCTTCTGTTAGGGGATGTCTCATTACCGACACGTGGGCTTTGGGTCTTCTATCTGTACTCCCCCTCACTTATAATGACATAACTTTTAGTTCTTTGATACTTGAACCTTGATCCCATCGACACCTCATGGTCACACAGGCTGATGTGCTTCTTCCATGTGGGCTTTGTTGCTTCTCAGCAAGATGGCCACTTGTTTACCTTCAAGCCTTTAAGATCCCAGATGCTACATCTTTTGGTAGCGATACACCGTCAGA
>PVJH01048799.1:0-10627 GCA_004026705.1 Nesogale talazaci
ATCGCCTGTGCGGGTTTTTTTTTTTTTTTTTGGTTCTGTTTTAAAAGATCGAGAAAGGCTTTATTTATTTGTTTGTTTCTTCATTTATTTATTTACAGGCTCATCGCCTGACTGGTGTCTTGCCCAGGGTCCCTTCACAAAAATTAGACCAAGGCCGTTTCCTTAACGCAGCAGCAGAGGGCAGAATTCCCTTTCCGTGTGCCTGCGATCGTTGATGTCAGAAAGGGGTTCTTCCCGTAGCTCCTGGGAAGGTGGGGGTGACCGTGAACTAATTTGGGTTTTTATTCTGATGTGTACCATGAAGGTATTTTGCAGGTATCCCAAAGCTGTCTTGTCTTTCTTAGAAAATATTCCTCGTGATCAGCTGTATTCTGTGTCCGTGGAATTGTGCAGGAATGCCGTCGTTTACCGCATAGCGCGCCTTAGCACCGAGCACCTTTTGTGTCTGTAACTCTTGGTACACTACCATCTACGTAGAAATCCCATTACGGGATTTCTGAGCGAGCCGCCATAGGCAGACAACCTCATCTTTTTCCGTACAGGGCAGCAGGTTTTGAACGGATAACCCTTGTGGTTAGCAGCCCCAGCCTTACCTGACAGCGCCACCAACCTCCCTAGCCAGACGTGCTGCCGCCTTGTGTTGGAGAGAAGAACTGCTCACCCGAAGTTATTTCCACAGTGCCTCTGGTGGATGGGTCTGAAAAACCAACGTTTAAGTTGCTAGATGAGGGCAAACCACTAGGGCCACCCAAGGACCCCGCCCTGTATATAGCACGACCTTAAAAGGAAGCTAGACGTCCTCTCGAGCGTGGAGTTTAATTGTGCAGTCAAGGCACTCCCGTGAACAAAATATAGGTGATTGCTAAGTACAGCTTGATTTTTTTTTTTTTTAGTTTCTTGATTTTTTAAAATTTGTTTTTAGTATCTTTTTCCAGGAAATCAGAATTTTGAAAGCACCAGACTGGAAGGGATATGTCCGAAGTGTTAGGTTCAGAGGAATCAAGTCCAGGCCAGGTAGAAACAAGCTTGTTAGCCTTGGTCCAAAACCTGGGAGATAAAGAGAATTAAAGAGGAGGGATGGGGGGGGAGGGGGGTGTGGCAAAACTGTTTGGCTGGGACACATAAACTAGTGTTAATAAGGCCAAAGGAATTTTCTTCTCTTCAGCTGTTTCTGAAGCCAACTGGAAATGAAAATTACATAAAGTCAAACTTACTCTAGACAGTCTCTTGGGTGGACATCAGTAAACTGTCTCTCATTAAGTTCAAAACAACCCGCTTCTCTTCCAGCATTTGAGCATATGGCTGTTTCTGTTCAGAACCCAAATGTAGATGTCGCCTTTTATTTAGAGGCTTGTGTGATGTGATAAATACGTACAACCTCCTGCAAGCTCCCTGGGAGCAGAGTTAAGTTTTCCACTCTTCCTGTTCTTCACAGTATTATCCGGTTTGTTATGATTCACACAGTTGAATGAATGCCTTTGCATGATCAATAAAGCACAAGTTAACATTTGTCTCTTATTCTCTGCTTTCAGCCAAGATCCATCTGATGTCAGAAATGATATCCTTCATTCCATCTCCTCTTCTGAAGCTGGGTTGAGTTTCTGGCAGCTCCCTGTCGATCTCCTATAAGCCGATTTTGAATTATCTTCAACAAAAATTTAGTTACATGTAATATTTATGATATTGTTCTGTAACTTGAGCATTCTGTTGGGCCACCTTTCTCTGGAATGGGCACAAATGTGGGCCTCTTCCCAGTAGATTTTCCAAGAAGCTGTCTCCCAGATTGCGTGGTCTAGAGCAGGATGTGTTTCCAATACTGCGTCAGCTTATTGAAACACTCAAGTTAGTATTCCCTCAGTTCCTAGAGCCCTGTATATCACCAAGGAACTCGGGTCATGTACTGGTGACAAGTTAGGCTGCTACCCCTAAGGTCACCAGTTTGAAGCCACCAGCTACTCCCAAGGGAGAGAAATTAGGATTTCTGCCCCTATGCACAGTTACAGTCTCAGAAACCCAGAGGGGCCATTTCTCTGGCCTGGAGATGTCTTTGAGTCAGTATTGGCTTGATGGCAATGAGGTTTTTTTTGTTTGTTTGTTTGTTTTTCACCAATCACGTCAGTATGTTTTGGACGTCATCCCAGTCCATTCCATTCAAATGCTACCTCTTGAAATGGTCATTGGTGGGCCAATTCTTTTTGGTACGACTACAATCCTTCTATGCTCTTTTTGATGCTTCCTGTATTGTTCAATATTTTTCCATAAAATCTGTGTTGGAACTTTAGGCTTGAATTTTTTCTTCAGCTCTTTCAGCTTAAGATCTACTTAGTATGTTCTTCCATTTGGGTTGTCTAACTCCAAATCTTTGCACATTTCATTATTATGCCATGTCTTTCTCAAACTGCCCTTTGAAGTTCTTTGTTCAGCTCCCTTAATTCTTTACTTCCTCATTTACGTTCAAGAGCAAATTTTACAATTTCTTTGGATACCCATTTTTGACTTTTTACTTCTTTTTAATTATATTTTTCTTTCTTCATATATCATGTTGATGTCTTCTCCCAACTTGTCTGGGCTTTAGTCATTAGTGTTCCATGTGTTAAATCTGTTCCTAAGATTTCAGTTCAGACAGGTTACACTCAAGGTTGTATTTTAGCTCTCCTGCACTTTTTTAAACTTTCCTCAGCTTCAATCTGAACTTACATATGAGCAATTTATGGTCTCTTCTATTTTTTTTATTTTTGGGGGGGCATCACTGCCCTCTGATGGGAGTGTGTGGTCTCTTTTACAGACAGCGCCTGGCCTTGTTTGGACTGATGATACTGAACTTCTCCAACATCTCTTACCACAGATGTAATTAGTTTGATTTTCTGTGTATCCCATCTGACAAGGTCCATGTGTATAGTCACTGCTAGATTAGTGAAAAAGAGGTAGTTTACTACAGAAGTTAATTAGTCTTTCAAAATTTCATCATGGAATTTTAAAATTTTGTATCACCAAGTTCATTTTTTCCTTTTTGTTTCCAACTTTTACATTCCAAGCACAACTAATTATTAGTGCAACTTGATTACATATTCCTTCAATTTCAGACTGAAGTAGTTGGTATAGAATTCTTCCAAGTTCTTCATTGTTTGTTTTGGTGAAGCCATATAAATCAGAGTAATAGTGGTTTAATTGCTCTTTTATCCTGTCACAGCGTCATACAACAAGATAGACCTTTAAATGTTTTTGTTTTGTTTTTGACAATGAGTGGTCTGCCAGTACTCTTGAATTTGTCACTCCTGGCATGGTAAACCATATCTATATGTGAATGTCATTTTCACATTTGCCAACACCAGTCTAGTTTCAGTTCACTACTCATAGAATGTCATTCTTTATGCATTCCGTCTCGTTTTTGACAATTTTCAGTTTTGCTGGATTAATATTTTCTATAGTCCATATTCCAGTTACTAATAAATGTTTGCAGTTACTGCTTCTCATTCTGAGTTGTGCCCCATCAGCAAATGAAGATCCCAAGAACTTTGCTCCATCAGTAAGATAGAGTCTGCTTTGAGAAAGCAACTGTTCTCCAGCGGTTTTGAGGGTCCCCCCAACCTGAGGCGCTCGTCTTTCCACACGAGATCAAGCAGTCTTCCACTTCCTGTTCACAAGGTTTTCAGTGACTGACCCCTCAGAAGTGGACCCTCTTCCTAGTTTGTCATAGACAGAAAACTTTACGGAAGTCAGTCCACCATGAGTAACCCTGCTGGTACTGGAAATGCGAAGCGCATAGCTTCCAGAATCACAACATACAAGCCCCCATAGCATGACAAACTGACAGCAGGTGGTGGTAGGCTTCTATCGTAGCCTTATGTAACACTCGTTTTATATAACAAGCTATTTCCATGTAAAGTTTGCAGAGTTCCTCAGAAAGAGGAGGAGGAAAGGATTTCTTTTTGTTTTTGAGAAGTCTTGGAATAAAGCATGGAAAGTTTCTTCTCAATATCCAGGGTACCAAAATGCATGGGAGCACCTACAATCTAGGCGTGTAGAGTATTGTTAGAAGCATCAGAGTGGTACAGTTGTGCCTTTTCAATTTGGTGAATGACTAAATGTGCACAATGCCGCGCATGTACAATGTATTGTAGCTAGGGAGTTAACCGTAAACTCCTTGACCTCACAGGCCATATCTTGCTCAACTTCGTGTCTTAGAAGGTATATATCAGTCTCTTAGGCATGGTAATGTGCGTTAGCACTTGAATACTAATTTTATTCTTAAAAGTTGGTGGTCCAAACCCACAAGTCGCCCCACAAGAGAAAGTTGAAGCAATCTTGCTTCCATAAAAATTTATAGAACTGCCTTGGAAACTGAAGCCCCTATGTGGGATTGCTATGAGGTGGGATACTCATGGCAAATCTTCACTGCCACTGAGTCAACTCCAACTCACAGTGGCTCTGGAGGATAAGGCAGAACTCCCCGTGGGTTCCTAGAGCTGTAAATCTTGACAGGCGCAGAAAGCTGTACCCTCCCAACCAGTGGCTTGTGGTTTAAACCACCAACTGTGCACTTCACAGTGCAATGCATAACCACTATGCCACCAGGACACCTAATGGATTTGATATAGCAATGGTTTATTTATATGCCACCATAGTTGTAGACACGAGAGATGCACCAACGATTATCCATTATCACAAAAAATATCCTCTCCCAAAATCAGTTTTTCTTAACTTGAAGCCTGTGACACCACCGACTTCCTTCCCTCCCCACTGGAAAAAAAAAATTCCACGATTGTAGTTCAGGCAATCTATAACCTTCAATGGGAACAAATTGCATCTTCATTAACCTCAAATGAAAATAAGCCAGCTGTTTAATTGTGAAGAGAGAACAAACAACAGTAGTATTCTCAGTACCTGTGATCTCCCCTCATATTGTCATAGCACATCACAGCCATGACATATCTCAGTGTGTGCATTCATCACTACTTCCAAATTACAGTCATTATGAGGCTTAATGCTGATCTCGTTATTTAGTATGGTAATAAGGAAACGTGTAGTGCTATATCACAAAGTTTTTGTTTTGATAAGTGTCTTAGTTTACATGGTTTTCTTTGTCATCTTGCATACTGTGTAAAATTCAAAACATTATTTTGAAAGGGGTCCATATTGGCACCACATTGGCAAAGGTTAAGAACTCAACACCTGCAGTGATGCATCATGTCTTCTGAGATTTTCTTCATCCAAAGAAAATGGGCATTAAAGGTAGAAATTTTGGATTCAGGTGTATTCTGGTACTAGATGTGGTGACGTCGGGCAAGTGATTTGTCAAGGCCTCGTTTTCTCATCAGCAAAATGAGACTGAAATCTTAATATTGTGAGAATTTTAAGAGAGAACAAAAATAAAGCTACCTTATTCATTCATCCAGCATATATATTTTTTTTTTCCAAAACTTTTTACTGTACATTAGGTGAAGACTTCCAGGGTAGATTATAGTTTTTACATTCAACATTTCCTACACATTCTGATTTAAATCATTCATTGTAGTCCTCTCAGTGGATTATACCACATCCTCCCTGTATTTCCTGTTTCTGTTCCTCATTCTTCCCTTATTCTCTAAACTTTGACTTTTGTTAAACGCTGCCCCTTTGTTCTGAAATGATTGACATTTCTAGCAAGGAGTTGAATTCAATGCCACATAAAAGGGTAAGGGCCATGGTCTGGGTAGCCTCTGTGGTATCTGTTCGGCCAGTCAGCCTGATCAGATTATTCCGTTGTCTTCCCCAGCTCCCCTCCTCCTCTCTCCAGGACACGGTAGTGTCCTCCCTTTCAGAGCAGTGGGGGTGATAGTCGGAGGTTACATTTGGTCAGTGGTGGCCCTCAATGGGGATTGAAACAGTGTCTGCAACAGTCAGTTCCCTCGTGGCAACACATGTGCAGGGCTGGATAGGGTCTGTCATCCCGTTATATATAGGGTCACTGTGAGTTTCAACCCACTTCACGGCAGCCCCTGCCAAAAACACGTTTTAAAACATGATGGTCAAAAAAAAAAACAAAACATGATGGTCTATCTTGGTATTATTCTTTCTTCTGCCACTCCTTTTGGAAATTCTTTAATTGTTGCATTCTCTCTTTGTGCGTCATTTACAGATTGATGCCTCTGCTGCTCTTTTCAGTCTTTAAAGCTTATTTTATTTTTGAGAATTTCTTTTCTGGTGAGTTTGCAAGGTGATGTTGTCATGTGTCAATTTCTGGTGTAGGGTCTGTGTACGTTAGCATTTCTTAAAAGGTTAGTCCGACTTTTTAAATGATCATAATTTCCATTTATTCTGAAATTTCTGAACTTGGCATTGCGATTGAGAGACAATATTGCTGGAATATATCATTCTTGGTTGATAAATTTTTTTTTCTTTCAAAGTTTCCTCTGTCATTAGATTGCCTTCTCATATGGTTTCTACCAAGTCTTTAGTTTTGGAAACTTCTATGAGGATATGTCTTGGTGACTGTTGCAGTCACCTAATCTGGTGTCAGTTTGAGGATTAAGAGTGTAGGGGTGAAAAAAAAAAGCGAAGGAGTGGAGTCTAGCCTGTCAATCTGGAGCTAGCCAATGAGACATGGCCTTCTCCTGAGAATTCTGGGAAATGTGGTAATTCCTTCTTGGAGGTGAAATCTCTCTCTCTCTCTCTCTCTCTCTCTCTCTCTCTCTCTCTCTCTCTCTCTCTCTCTGTTCACTTCCCTGGAGACTTTCTACTGTCAATGCTCACTGCCTGAGAGACTCGGCTGACAAGGCTGGCTCCCTGCGAGACAACCCTGAGGAGAAGCCACATGGACATGATGCAAAAGAAACCTGGACTTAGAGAAGCCACGTGGACACTCCTCCCGGCGCTGAGATGCTCACAGCACCGCTGGATCCAAAGACTTCCCACCCACTGGCCTGTGATCATACTGCATTTGGCATCATTGCATGTGTTCCCTGCGTCTGAAGGACTTTGTAGATGGGCTAATATCGGACTTAAGACATTGTTCTGGACTGGGGTGGGACATTTTCTTAATGTAGAATTACCCTTTATATACATTTGCGTGTTTATGAATTTGTTTTTCGAGTCTACCTAGACTAGCACAGTGTCTTTTTTTCCTTTTGCGTCTATTGTGTATAGCCTTTTGTGACCTACTTTGATATATTTTTTATCTTGCATAATATTAGCGAAGTTTCTGATAGTAAACCTTGGACATTTATTTCGTTTCTTCTGCTTATTCTGGAATTGTGTTTATACTTAAATTGTTTCTAGTGATTCTTTCCTAAATCTTAGGCCTCATTCGGTTTTTTCCTCCTAATTTTTCATCAAATACATTGGCAGCAAGGGATTTGCCTTCTAATTTGCCAATGTGTTTTCACAAAGACTAGATTCTACCCTTTTGTCTTTCCAAGGTGTTACTAGATAGTCATTGAATATCAATTGCTGGTTTTCTGTGGTTTCTAGTTGTCTTTATTTTGTCATTTTATATTATTTTCCTGAATTCTGTATTGTCTGTGTTCCTTTACCAATGCATGTGTAGCGTTTCTTGAACTCTTAGAAGATTTATATATTTATGTCTTTTAATTTTTTTTTGGGGGGGGGGCATCACTGTCTTCAGGTGGTGGGAGTAGGAGGCCCAGCCTTTGCTCCGTGGAGCTGGAATCGAACCTCCATCCCAGTGGGCCGCAGTCCCGCGCACAACCACTACGCCACCGGAGCTCAGCCCATATTTATGTCTTTTAAATTATTTATCAGACAATTCTATTCCAGTTCTTCCTTGGAAAGATTTCTGGGTTCTTGATTGCAGTCACTGGCTTCCATCACCTTGTACTTTATTTTATTTGAAATTGCCTGTTGTGTTCTGTGATGGCCTGTTAACTACAAAACTCACCAGCTCCTCCAAGGGGGGAAGATTGGACTATTTGTTTCTATAAAGATATACAGCCTGAGGAGCTGAGCCCCGGGGGCATAGTGGTTGTGTGCGGACTGCGGCCCACTGGGTTGGTGGTTCAAATCCAGCAGCACCTCTCCGGGAGCAAGGCTGGGCCTCCTACTCCTACTAGAGGGCAGTGATGCCCCCCCCCCCCAAAAAAAAAAAAGATCTACAGCCTCAAAAACTCACTGCAGTAATTGTGCTTATAGGGCTGCGATAAGTCGGAATCAGTTTGATGGCAGTGGATTTGGTTTTTGACTTCAGCTAGCTGGGAGACCTCTGAGATTATTATATTTATTAGTCAATTTTGTATTGGTTTGGTTCACCCTGATATTTTGCTTCACTCTGTTATATCTACTTGGGCAGGATATTTATGTATCTTTGAACACTTGCTTGACACTCCACTCCTACCTCCCAGTGGATGGAGAAACTAGAGGGGAGCACAGGTCTTTCCTTGCTGATCATGATGAGCAGCTGTGGAGGGGATGAGCAGGAATTTTATAGATTTGTGGAAGCACATGCCACTGGTGGAATAGGAGCCTAGCACATAGTCTGCGCCTCGCTGACTGGCAGCTGCGGGGGCGAATCTTGAGTTCCCTGAGAGCATGGCCTGTCAATCACAGTGGCACTGCACACAGGGAGTGCCGTCTGCTTGGAAATGGTATAGTGGTGACCACTGGTTGGCCAAGTAGACTGGTTGGGTATGTGGCCACAAAGGTGGTCTCTAGCTACCGAGTTTGTGGGGTTCAGAGGGGACCCTCCCCACCTGTCACAAGGAAAGTGTGAGAGGGAAAGCAGACTACAAAGTCTTTCTCTGGTCACAGTGTTGTACCTTGAGCCCAGGACATTTTTAGATAAGGTAGAGCCAGTCATTTTGTTCCTGCCCAGACTGCTGGGGAGGGGCATGCACCCAGATTCCAGGGTCTCCAACTGCCATGCTTCTCTTTGGCATGGGCCTCAACACAAACACCAAGGCCTTTCTACCGATGAGGGGTTTCGTTCCCCTTCCCTCGCTCCCATCTTGCTCAGCAGTCAGCCATACCACTAGGATTCTCACCCACTTCTCTCCACACTCCCCACCCAGATGCAGCCTCTACTTTCCTCTCCTTGTTCATCCCAGCTGTGTGGGGCCATCTGTCTCTCACCGTGGCCAGGTGTAGCATGGGACCCTGCTCCATCTGTTTCATTCTGTCTGCCTTTCCAAATAATGCTTTATCGAATCATGCTACTCTTGTGTGATGTTCACAGATCCAGGGTTGTCATCTGTATGTTTTTTTGGGCTTTTGAGGAAGAATTAAGTAAAGTGTGTCACTAGGACATCATCCGTTTTATCTCTGACTTTTCAGTGCCTTTTTCTTTTAAGGGGGGAGGGAATTCCATGTGGTTTAGTGTTGTGTTATTTTGCCTTTTCTTGTTTTGTAATTCTAATTCTAATCACACAAAAGTTATTCCTCCTTATGAAGCCTCATATCAGTCTTTCTAACACATTTTTTTTTGCATTCCTCTAAACAGATTACTGTTAAGAAGCCTATCTTCAGTTTTGCTAATTTCATTATCCATTGATTCAGCTCTAATCCGTTGCTCTTTTGGGGGCGGGGGGGGGCGCGGCATCACTGCTCTCGGTGCTGGGAGTAGGAGGCCCAGCCCCACTGCTGGAATTGAACCTCCGTCCCAGTGGACCACAGTCCCGCGCACAACCACTACGCCACCGGGGCTGAGCCCTTGTTGCTCTTTTAATGCATCTATTTTTGAAGTTTTACTTATCTTCTGAGTGGCTACGTGCTATTTTTGTGTGGTTTCAGTTTTCTTTCTTATTTTTTCTTTTGTACTTGTGTTTATGTTCTTCTAGAGTTTGGGCCCTGTGTTCCTTGATTTTGCCTCTGATTTCCTTGGTATTATCTTTGTTTGTTCTTTGATCTCTCTTATTCCATATTAAAAAGGGTTATCTAGTGAAAATATGGCCTCTTAGTCCAATATGAAACAGAAAGGTAAAGAGATTCAGAAAAAAGAAATTTACGCTATGTTTTTAGTGGTAATAGACTTTTTTCCAGGTAAGAGAAAGGAGACATAGTAATATAATGAGTTATGTGGTTGGCTGCTACAGTTAGAGCCCATCAGCCATGCCAAAAAAAAAAAAGAGAGAGAGAGAGAGATGAAACTGCTTCCGTGAAGACTTAAGCATAGTACTACTAACCCCAATAGCCATTCTGAGAAAGATGAGGCTAGATATTAAAGTGACCAGACGTCCTGCTTTTTAGCAATTTAAAAATGTCCTGCCGTGTTTTAAAATTAAAATAAATTTATTACAATACTACTTTGCATTCTATGAAAACTTTTGTTGCTCCATATAGACCAAATTTTTTTATCAAGAACCCCCCCTTCCCTTCCCCCTGGTCAATGGTGTCCTGCTTAAAATCTGGTCACTTTATATATATACCCTTAAAGATCAGAAGCCCAGTATAGGCTCGCTGTGAGTTGCAAATGACTAGGTGGCAATCAGTTGCTTTAGGTTTGTTTTTGCTTTAGGTGGTAGAATTTAGACTCTTGGCAAATCGTAGCTAATACTGACTTTGAAAGAGAGGATAGTTCATTGATCATTTTTCTTAATGTGGAGGGACTTAAGTATGTATCTTTTGAATTCCATTTCCAGTAGTTTCAGTACCATTGCTCCATGGAAGATTTTCTGGCCCTTTATTTTGACCAGTTATT
>PVJH01048800.1:0-10639 GCA_004026705.1 Nesogale talazaci
GAAATAATAATTTTGGCACTGGTGGGGCAGCAGGCCAGAGGTACCAAATTAAGTAAAACATCTAAACACTAGCAAGGATCATTTCTCTGATTAATGAATTGTTACAGAGAGAAAGTGCGACTCATTATCTGGTCTTACCAATAACAAAGTGGGGCATGTTTAAAAACAGAAAGAAAGGAAGGACATGTGCCAGCTTGCTCAGACCAGTTTTTCTGTTTATTTCATTCCCTCCCCCTTTCCCCCCCCCCCCCACCTCACTCCCTCGCCTGTTAGGTGGCCAACATATTTGTGCTGCAGCCTTTATTTTTGGTTTGTTGGCCACGAGCAAAAATAGACAAAGTATTTATAATTTAATGTCAACCAGAAAGTATTTCTGCCAATTGAAACAGTGCCTTTGTGACCTTTAAGACATAAGTCATTTCATAGGTAATAATAAAATTGCCTTTAAAATCTTGAATTACCACCTTGTGTATAAAGAATTTACTCTGTAAAGTGTTGTCAGACCGTCTCTGGGCTTACTTTTTCCTACTTATGAACTGATTACTTTTGCTTAAGGTTTTATTTTAGAAGCTTTCATTTCTGTTGTTTGTTTATTCTTTGACCATTCCAACTAAGAAAAGCTCATTTTCATTCTGATCGCTGTTGTGGTTTTTACCTCTTGTAATGTTATCTGTGAACTTCTATTTTCAGTCATGATGGGCACTGGGCACGCTAGGAATCAGATTTATCTTCTTGCCTTAAGCACCAAAAATCCAGACAAAATACGAGAAACAGTGGTTTTCATTCATGGGATAGCAGTTGGCTTTGGGCCGTGGTCCCTGTAGGAAGGGAGACAAGGAAGTGAGTGCATCTTAGCTTTTGCTCAGAGAGCCAGTCCAGCCAGCAGCAAGTTACGTGAGGAACTGACCCAAACAGCCAGTGGTCTCCGTGGATTGAGGAGCCAAGAATTGCTGATCAGAGACAAATCAAGGTGACTAGAATTAATAGAGCTGGAGAGGTGAGAACTAACAAGGGTAATAGAGAACTGGAAATCTACAGACAGTTCTTCTGCTGGCCTGCAACTGAGTATTGACCAACCCACACCTGCATATGAAGAAACCAAGGAGGCTTGGAGAAGGAGGAAAAAACGCCGGTGAATAGTGGGAGCTCCTGATAAGCTGAAAATAGTTTGTGCCCCACCAGTCGGTGCCAAAACCTCTGGACGTATTTGGGACAAGAGGGAGTTCTCAGGAAAGTGTTATCTTGATATTAGGACCAAATTATAAAAAAGGGAAAAAACCAACCAGTTGCCATCAGCAATAACTCACAGTGGGCCCATGTGTTTCAGAGTACAACTGCTTCAAAGGGGTTTCAAAGCTGTGAACTTTCAGTCCATTCTGACATACAGGACCCTATAGGTCAGGGTGTAACTGTCCTTCTGGGTTTCAGAGCCTGTAAAACTCTTTATGGGAGTATAAAGTCTTGTCTTTCTCCTACATGGCCACTGGTGGTTTCAAACTATTGGCTGTGGTTAGCAGCACAATACGTTAACACTGCCATCAGGATTCTTTGCTCATCTTAGCAAAAGCTGATGACCGGGACTCTTTTGAATGCTTCTGGGCAAGTGTGAATTCAGTAAACGGTTGAACACTAAACCATTTGCTCCATCTAGGGCCTCTTTGTGGTGCCCAATTATGGGTTATCAAACGAATTTGGCCTCCTGCCTCTGTTTCAGAGGGGAAAGCAACAGTGCTCCCTGGCAATTTAAAACACTTGATCCACAGCCCAGAATCCTGGATAAAGTAAAAGTATCTGTGCTTGCAGCCCCCTGGGTGGAGGATCCCCAGTGCTCCCCCGGGGCAGTATCTCCCACTTTGGGGAACACTGATCTAGACCAGGGGTTGTCAAACTTTGAGACGGAAGAGCCAATCCTGTGCCTCGAAATTTAAAAAACATTCGAGAGCCACAAACCTGTTTCTTACAAATGCAGTCTTCGTTGTTTACACAATGTCCTTTAAAGGGTGCTGTGCTAGTTTTATTTTCATTTTCACCTGCAGAGCCCTCGTGTGTGTGCTGAGAGAGCCCGCCTAAAGCTTGAGGGCTGAAATTGCTGACCTCTGCAGTAGGCTGAAGGCTGTTTGGACCTGCCTAAGAAAGCTCAATAGCAAACTTAATAGCAAACGAACCTTCCAGACTCATTGCCATCAAGTCAAATCTGAATCACAGAAACTCTCTGACCCTATGGGACAGAGTAGAACTGCTGCTGTAGTGTTCTAAGACTATAATTTTTTTAACAAATCACTTTACTGGGGACTTGTATACCTCTTATAACATTCCATACATCAATTATGTCAAGCATATGTGTGCATATGATGCCACCATCATTTCTAAAGATTTACTTTCTATTTGAGCCCTTGGTATCAGCTCCTCTTCCCCGCCCCCACCTTCCACCCTCATCACTCCTTGATGAATTATAAAGTTTTTTTTTTTTTTTGGTTTTTTGGGCATCACTGCCCTCTGGTGGTGGGAGCAGGAGGCCCAGCCTTTGCTCCTGTGGATCCACTGCTGGAATTGAAACTCCATCCCAGTGGGCCGCAGTCCCGCGCACAACCACTAAGCCACCAGGACTCAGCCTCGAAAAGTATTGTTTTTATATCTTGCACGGTTGTCTCCCTTCATCCATGTTTCTGTTGTTTATTCCCAGAGTGGGGGTGGGGGACTATGTGTTGATCATTATAATCAGTTTCTCCTACACCCCCCCTCTCCTCCTCCCTCCCCTCGTATCACTTTCTTCTCCTAAGGGGTTTAGCTCACCTAGATTCCATGTATCATGAGCTCTTTTTTTAAAAAAAATCATTTTATTAATGGCTCATACAGCTCTTATCACAATACATATATACCTACTTGGTGTCAAGCACATTTGTACATTTGTTGCCATCCTCATTTTCTAAGCATTTTCTCTGTACTTGAGCCCTTGGTGTCAGCTCCCCGTGTCATGAGCTCTTATCTATACCACTGAACATTTGCTGGTCTAGTCCGCAGTGCAAGGCGGGAGTGGGATCATGATAGTGGAGGGTGAAGACGCCTCAAAGGATCAGAGGACTCATGTGTGTGCCCTGGTTGACTCATCTCTTCCTTGTGGCCCTTCTGTGAGGGGATGTCCTACTGCCTACAGATGGGTTTAGGGTCTGCTCTGGCCCCTGACGTCTGTTTGTGGGTCTCCTCGGAGGTCTGGTTGCTTGGCTTTGTGCCCGTGGCTGATCTGTTATGTTCTCTTCTTGGTTTGCCCCATTTTGGGAGTGGTCAGACCAGACTCACTCCTCACCATCTGTCCTCAGTATTGTCCTGTGTCATCGTGTGCCCAGTAAAGGGACACATGTCTCAAGCTGTTAGCCACCCTACAGGCAGCCCTCTGTGTGTGAGCAGCTCCAGGCAGGGCCGTCATCCTCAGCAAGACTATAAATTCTCAGTGGTGGTAAAAAGCCTCGTCTTTTTCCCTTGGAACTGTTGGTGGTTTTGAACTGCTGACCTTGTGGTAGCAGGCCAACACATAGCCCTAGGAATTCTAACAGCAAGACTGGGGAAGATAAAATTAAATAACTATCCCAGAGTGAAGCCCCCAAATACTTAAGAGATACATTCATCCCAAGCATCCAATAATTTGACATTGAATGTGTCAGGTATTTAGTGAAAAACTATCAGGCATGGAAAGATGAAATAAAACCATTCAAAACAAGAAAAGCCATTTCAAGAAATAGGTCCAGAAATGACACAGGTGACAGAATTTGTCAACAAGATGTTACACTGCCATTATCAATGTGCAGCATATGTTCAGGAAGGTAGAGGAGAAATTGCCATCTAAAATGATCATCATTCAAGATATGCCATTGGTGCTATAACTTTAAAAGTGAATTAAGGACTGCATCAATTCAAATGAGCCAAGATGAGTGTGAGTGGCTTGCTAGAAGATGCACTTCAGTAAGTACAGAAAGTCTTAGAAAAGAATTATCCTGAATGG
The DNA here is from genome assembly GCA_004026705.1 of Nesogale talazaci. Classification (NCBI taxonomy): domain Eukaryota; kingdom Metazoa; phylum Chordata; class Mammalia; order Afrosoricida; family Tenrecidae; genus Nesogale; species Nesogale talazaci. The sequence goes on from PVJH01048800.1 coordinate 3,998, forward strand.
CAGATTGAAATGCTGGACTTTATCATATTTATGCTGTGTTAGAAATGTTCTTAAGATGACAAAACAGTGCATAAGCAAATGTGATGAAGAAGGTGGATGGTGCTCAACTATTAAAAGACATAGCATCTGGGGTCTTAAAGGCTTGAAGTTACACAAGCCGCCATTCAGCAGTGAAGCAGTAAGTTCACAGGGAGGAAGCTCACTGCCAGTGCAATCATGAGGAGTCTTAGGAACCAAGTAATAGGCACCAACAGACTCATAACAAACAAAAGCCTAGTGTTAAGAATGAGGAACACTGGAGCAGACATCCACAGCCCATCTGTAGACAGTGGAACAATCTCCCCACAGAGGGGCCACAGGGAAGGGATGGGTCACAAGGGTGCAGTAAAGCACTGATGAAACACATTCTATTCCTCAGGTTCCTTGAGGCTTCCTCACCCCCCACTACCATGACCCCAGAGCTGTTTTTCAATTCAGTCCAGACCAGAACATGTGCACAGGTATAGAAAGGTATGGGAGCTCATAACACACAGAATCCAGGAACAGGAGTGGGAACAGGGATACCAGAAGGGGAGGGGGGAGAGAGGGAGAAGAGGGGAGAAAGGGGGAACTGATCATAATGATTGACACATAACCATACACCCCTCTCCAGGGGGAAGAACAACAGAAAACATGGGGAAAAGGGAGATGGCAGTCAGTGTGAGAGATGAAAATAATAACAATGTGCAATCTGTGAGGGGGTTATGAGGGTATGGAGGAAGCAGGGTGGTGGTGGGGGGCGGGGGAAGCTGATACCAAGGGCTCAATAGAAAGTAAATGTCTAGAAAAGAATGAAGGCAACATATGTACAAACATGCCTGATTCAATTGATGTATGGATTGTGATAAGAGTTGTATAAGCCTGTGTCAGTCTGGGTAGATTAGAGGAACAAATTTCGTTACATGCATATGGATATAAGAAAAAGGTTTATATACAAGTGGAACAGGACATTGAGAAAACATCCCAGCCCAGTCCAGTTCAAAGTCCTAAGTCTGATATTAACCCATAAGCCCAAAATCAACCTATAAAGTCTCCTTCTGACTCACGAAGTCACAGGTCAGTGGGTGCAGAATCCAGGCGCTGGCAGGGGTCTCCACATGGCTCCTGGCTTCCAGGTCTCAGGGTCCATCAACAACAGAAGCAACTCATCTCTGGCAGAGATCTCCACGTGGCCACCCCAGCTTCAGAGGTCTGGCTCCATCAGGGCAAAGCCATGTGGTCTGTCTGCCGACTCCTCTAGCTTCTCGGATGCTGCCATCTTGTCTTGTCCGTGTTTCATTGTCTCTGCGACTAACTCCCAACAACTGGGGAAGATAGCTTCTCAACTTCACAAAAGAAACATCGTGAGATTTCTCAGACATATCAGGAGAAAGTCATGCCAACATAGAGGCCCCATTGGCTACTCAATGGCTATCTCCAGATTAATAGGCTAGACTCCACCCCTATACTTCAATCATAAAATTAACATAAGCACATGACTGCCACAAAGCCCCAATAAAATGATTTAAAATATATGATTTTAAAACTTTGGGAATAAAAGGATAGGCCTGTACCCTTTTCTTGGATGTGTTTTCAACGCCCCACTGTTTCTAATAATTATACTTGATTAGTTATACATTTCTGCTCTGTGAAGGACCACTTCAAGTAGTTTTCTTGTAGGAATTAGTCAAACAAACTTAATTTCTCAAATGTCCCTTCAAATATTACTTTATGCTTATTCTTGGAGGAGTATTCATGATATATGTGATATTAAAAATGGAGACAGAAAATTTTAAACTAGAGCAAATTAAATGATAAACATTTAATAAAAGATACTTAGGCTACCCAGATAAGATCTCAAACTATAAGGTATAGAAATTCAAAATATGAAAACCATCTGCTAAAAACTCAACAGGATGAATTCAACTAAGCATATATTTATCAAGTATCTTTTATGTTGCATTTGTTAGATTTCTGCAGAGAATACAAAATCACAACCCCCACTTTCAAGAAGATTGGTGTCTGTATGGGTAGCTGAAACAAAGAGGCAGGAAAAGTTAAGTCTGAGTGTAGAAAACATCTGAGTGGAAGTTCCAGGTGTTGTTTTTATTGGGCAGAAGCTGTCAAGATTCAGTTGGCTTTTGTTCAGAATGCTTTCCAGTGGTCAGTTGCACGCTTATGAGACAAACATGAAAGACATTTCATCGATTCAGTTGGAAAGTCATTAGGAAGACCACTTAAAAAATAAAAAGATACTAGGAGGGTTGTTTCAAGAACATTTGGGTAGAAAATCTAACAGGACTTATATCTAATTGATGTGAAGTCAAAATTCTGACCCAGGCAGCAGAATCGTGAGAGCCAACAGAAAAGTCAATTGACGTAAGGCTGGCAGTTTGGGGACCAGTTTTGGATATTCTCAGGTAGACATGCAATAGAGCTATCCAGGAGGCATTAGTCGTCGCAGTGCTAATGAAAAGAATTGACCCTCTGTGACAGACAAGCTCTTCAGAACCCAGGTCAGCTGTGCCCTTTTAGCTTAGGAGGACAAAATCATTGGGAGTGGAGGAGGGATAATGAACATGGTGGAATTTTACTCTCCAACCTTGACAATGCTCATGTTAAAATATGTAAATTAGACTTGTCAGGATAAGCTCCTGTGGGGACGTTGGCCACATCTTAAGAACTCCCAAATAAAAGTTCACAAAATCCATCATTGCTTGCTTTCCATAATTTTATCCATAACATATGTATGTTTCCATGTTCTTCCCTCTTGTCATTAATGGAAAGAATTACAGGTAATCAGAAGTGGCAAATATTGATGGAAATTCTGTTAACTGCTTGTTATTTTCAATTTCAAGTGTTCAGTTTCTGGAAATCATATATTGTGCACAACTAAGATGGTCTTCCTGGCTTCAATTTAGTTTACTCCCAAAGCTTAAGTAGTCCTAAGCAGGACATATTCTCATTTTGGAAAGAACATAGATGCTTGTTGGGTAAAACGAATATTGAGGAATTATTCCCCTTTTTTTAAAATAGGTACTTTTTCCAAAGCCCATGTTTGACTTCTTTTTTTAACGTGCAAACGTGGGAAATGGACAAGAACTAAATATCACATTTCTTCTTTGTAAACCCCCACTCATCCACCCATCACTGAAAAGAGGAGAGGGGAGATATTTTATGTCCATGTGAATTTTATAAGAAAATAAAGCCATATGTTTCTGATGAATTTACACTTAACTTGTTAAAATGTGTGGTTTTGGAAAAGCCATTTGATGTCTAAACATACTCCTTTGGGACCATCTTTAAACTTCGTAGTTATGCTCCTCTCTTGCCCCCACCATACCCCACCCCCGCCCCTGATAAAAACAGAGGATCTTATTAAGAGGAAAACATTGTACTCTGCCTTGAATCAAATGTCTGGATTCTGGAAAGTTCTTATTTTAGCAGAAAATAGGAAAAGAATTGCTATCTCAAGAGTTCAGACAATCATGCTTCAGGACCTCACGCTGTGTGTGTGTGTGTGTGTGTGTGTGCGTGCGTGCGTGCATGCGTGTGTATATGACCCATGGTCGGTGCAGACCGTTGAGCACTTGAATGTTCCCTGAAAGGGAGACAGTTCCAACGCCAGGACTGCCTGGGAACAAGGCTCTGGTACCGGGGAGGCCTCGAAACCTGGGGAACAGTTTCCTCTGAACATGTGGGTGGGTTGCCAGGGAGCGGAAGTCAGTTCAACGACAACTAACAATAGTTGTCAACGACAACTAACAACTAAACTATATGTATAGTCACACGAAGGGGCTTCAAAAAGACTGAGGAAAAATCATCTTTCAAGTCCATTCTTACAAGAGGCTTTTGAAACTCCCTCCTTTATAGAAATTCTATTTACTACACAGATGTTCCCCAAACTTTAAGCGAACCTGTTCAAGTCCACCTTATGCCATTGTTTAGGTTAAATAATTCTCCCTACTTTTACCCAAATTAAGACCAGACTCCCTCCCATGGAGCTCATTGCGACCCATACAGGGTTTCTCAAGCTTTAAATCTTCGCAGGGGCAGAAAGTTTATGTTTTTTCCAAGTAGTGGCTGAGGGGCTTGAACTGCCCACCATGTGATTCGCAGCCCACTATTTAACCCACCGTGCCATTTGGGATCCCGACTTTTCATCTGCAGTGATGGCGAATCTTTGAGGAATGGCAAATTAAGGCGCCACGGTGCTTTACTAGGTTACACACTGGGCAGTTACAAGGTAGGCAGTTCAAACCCACCAGCCACTCCTTGGCAGAAAAACGAGGCTTTCTACTCCTGTAAAGACTCGCAGGCTCGCCCCCAACCTCCACCCCCCAATCCCGGAGGACAGCGCTTGGGTTTTTATGGGTCGCAGCAGGGAGTTTGGTTGGTTTGGGGATGGCCGATGTCGGAAACACAGGAAGCCTGCTAGTTGCAGGTGCAATCTTTTCTGTTTACAACTGGTGATGACAAATAGGCCCCACATGACACGCTCTTCCAAAGAAACAAAACACAGGCCCGTTCGAAGGCATTTGGCATAGCAGTCAACCAGGGGACAGCAACGGTGCCCTTTGCTCTACCTTTTATCAAAATATATTCATTCCTGTTTTCAAATTGCCGTTTCGGAGCCCTAAATCTCTACCCCCACTCATGTCTGGGGGTCAGACTTTGCCCCCGAGTGGGGACAAAACCGGGAGTCAAATATTCACCGCAGAACGCCTCTGCTTCCCCGCATGTCAGAAGCCATCTCGCTGCAAATGCGTCACCCACCTTGGAGTGCAGCTTGTGGAACTGATGAGGTGAGAGCGCGGCACAGCGACGCGGGCCTGGTAATCACAGGACTGAGGAAACACATACATCATCTGCCACACAGGTTGGCATTTCAAGTAAAAAACCTTCACACTGTGTAAGATGCTGGACAAATGATGGCCAGATGCGTGTTTGTCTGGGTGCAGATGGCTCTGCCTTCTCCGAGAGGAGAGAGCTGAGCTCGGCTCTTTTTGCAGACCGTTTAATATTGGTGACACCGCTTATGTCCTCTGCAAAAACAATAATGGAGGGGAAGGTGACATAAATTATTTGCAAATCATTTGACATATGCAGGGCATTGTCCTTGCAATAATCGCCATCAGTCTGTCAGTTTAAGATAGGAACCGTGCCACTGCCGTTTTATATCACCGGCCTCCGCGTCCACCGCGCTGTCATCTCGCCGCTCTGCTCCTCAGAGAACCGCCGCGGCACCAATCAGACAGCATTATGGTTAGTCATGTCCTGCGGGGTGCGCCTTGCCCGGGTACACATACAAACGTGCAGCTGCAGGAGGGGCTCCCCAGGCCGTCTTCCCTGTCATGACTTTATGAGGTGGCAGGGAAATAAAACTTTCCCTCTACACCCGTTTCCCCATTTGAATTCATTGTTCGAGTGGGTGGGCTTCTTGGAGAGAAGGTTTCTTACCATCCAGACCTCTAGAACGTGTCGAAGATGAAAGTGGCCCAGCCTAGGGATTTTAAGTATGCATCTTAAAATATATTTCCTGATGAGTTTATTAGGATAATATGCAAATATTCGGAAATAACTGGCAGCCAACTTTCAAATGTGTTGTCTGGCATTATATTGGATTTCTCTCTTAACCCAAGCAAATAGTAAATGGTGATTAACCAGCAGACGAGGCTGTCTCCCTTCCTATTGTATGAACGTAATGCCACATGACATGTTTTACTTATTGAGTCCTTGATGCCCATGGATGTCGGAGACGGTTTTATGATTTAGTCATACATAGCAAGTATTGCAAATGCCTCGGCGTCATCGCTCCCTCCCATGTATGGGGACCCATTGATGAATGAACTTTAGAGACAATTCCTCAATGTTTCAGAGTCCCCAGGAAAGCAATACATTCTCCAACGGGGCATTCAGAATTGAGTACAAACATTTCTAAAGAGAAATATGATTTGTTTTCATTGGGAGAAGTGGCTTCCTTGCCTTTCCAACAGAACTGCATCTGCCTTCTCTCATTACATGGCCCTTAAAATAAAGATGCATTGCATTCGCATTTTTCCCTCTGCTATTTTTAAAACGCATTCTATTGTATTGTTTTGGTTGAAATGACACAGCAAAATAGCAGTGTCTCCACGTGCAAGGTGGTGAAATTGATCGCATCTTTAGACTTGTGCAACCATCCCCCCGCCCTTCCCGGTCAGGTCAGTCCTCCTCCGTCACCAACTGCTCACGGCCCCAGAAGCTCCTGTCTGCGCTTTCTGGCAGCTCGTGTCAATGAGAAGCCAACCTCGCATTTTCTTTTTTTTTTTTTTTTAATTTTAAATCATTTTATTGGGGGCTCGTACATTGCTTTTCATCATACGTAGTTCAATACATAGTTACATATACTGTGCCAAGCACCCCCACTTGCCTGTCCTCGTCAACGTTCTCCCAACATCTGCCTTTCCACTTGGGCCCCTGATATGAGCCCCTCTTCCTTCTCCCTAACCTTCCCCCCTACCCCCCAGGTCTCATTACTCTGCAGTCATTATTGTTTTGTCATATCTGACACTGCCCGACATCACCCCCTGCCCACTCCTCCCTATGTCCGTCCTCCAGATAGGAGACAGTCTGCAGATCCCA
>PVJH01048801.1:0-10620 GCA_004026705.1 Nesogale talazaci
AACTACTCACAAACTGCAAAATCAAAATTAGAACAATAATTTCTTTAGAGATTTGTGGATTTGTTTCTAGAACTGTATTCTGGCATTTTTACACTATTTTCTATATGAAATGCTTATGAACAGTGTTTTTTTTAAATTGCACTTGCTGATAAGTTCCTAGAGTAGTAGAATAAATTTCAAGATTTTTGCATACACCAGAGCTTTGAAAACTGCAAGAAAATGTTTGTGCCATATAGATCCATTAGGAAAATCTCCTACCATTGCAACCGCCACTTTCTTTTCCATTTTCTTTAATGTATATCCAGTCACTTTTAATACTCTATATTCTGAAGGCAGAAACATAAAATGCCATCACGTTGGTCTGGTTTGTTTTGTCTTATATTTTATATCTTAGACATTACTACCTTCTCCAAAATTTTTCAGGAATTCAGAAGCTGCGTGTGTTTTCATGTAGTTAATTATAGAATGTCTCAGTTTTGCTTTGTATGAAGGCTGGAACTGAGAAGAGAAATGCAAGCATGGAAAATATTAAGAAATATTTGGAAAAGGTTTCTAGAGATTTTGGAATAAAAATCAGTGACCCATTTTTCCAGAATAGTCCTTCTTATTAAATATACCTTGTAAAAATTCAAAATATCCAAGTTAATGGAGATGAATAAAACTTTTAATTATTACATATGCATCCAAGACTAAAATCAGATGAAAGGATTTCAATGGTATGCTGCAATTGTGTTTTCTCTCACGCTTGTATAATTCCATAGAAAATAATATTTATCTAAATTACAAATAAAACAAAAATTTAAAAATGTGAACTAGTCATTTATACAAAACCATTGAAAATTAAAGTAATTTCTAGGGGATATTTTATGTAGGTGAGTTCAATGAGATGATTTCCAAAACTGCTTAAATGAGAGAAGCTAATGTTTCCAGGAGAATGATCTTTAAGTCTTACTACTCAACATCACAAGTGGTTTAAGCCCAAAGTGTATTCTGTTATGAATAAACTAACAAAAAGAAAATAATGTGAGTGTATTATTATTTTTAATTTGCCTCTAACACCTATAGTCTATATCAACTATAATTTTCACTGCTTTTCTATGCTAATCTGAAATAGGTGTTCATTTTCAAAAGGATATTCTCTACAGTTCTTTGTGACTTCTTGGATCTCAGACTTTCAAGAAGTAAGCTGTAGTAACTGAGGAGCATTGTGTTAGTCCGGGTAGGCTAGAGGAACAAATTTCATAGACACACATATAGATATAAGGAAAGGGCTCACGTACAAGAGGAATAGGATATTAAGCCCAGTCCATTTCAAAGGCACAAGTCCGACATTAACCCATATGCCCAAAATCAATCTATAATGTCTCCTTCTGACTCACAAAGTCACAGGTCAGTGGGTGCAGAATCCCGGCACTGGCAGGGTTCTCCACATGGCTCTTCGCTTCCATGGCTCAGGGTCCATCAACAGCAGAAACAACTCATCGCTGGCAGAGGTCTCCATGTGGCCAACCCAGCTTCAGAGGTCAGGCTCCATCAGGGCAAAGCCATGTGGTCTCTCCGCCGGCTCCTCCAGCTTCTCGGATACTGCCATCTTGTCTTGTCCGTGATTCATCGTCTCTGAGACAAACTCCCAACAACTGGGGAAGATAGTTTCTCATCTTCACAAGGGAAATGTCCCGAGATTTCCAAGAAGTCTCAAAAGAAAGCCATGCCCACTCAGAGGCCTCATTGGCTATCTCCAGATTAATAGATTAGACTCCACCCACCCCTACATCTCAATCGTGAAATTAACATAAGCAAGCATCTTGTAGACAATTTATTTTAAAAGCTGTCAAGGCATTTTCCTTAAATTTGCTATTTACTTCCTGAATAGGGCTCTAAACAAAATAAAAGTTCAAGTAGTTTTCAAGTCTGCTTCATCTAAAGCACACAGATATCCAATTTATCCTGAAGAAAGTAATTTCTTAGAGGAAAAATAATTAGAAAAATATCCACATGGTACTATATGGTTTTCATTGGTTTAACATGTAAAGCACCATATAATTTTTTTCCCATAGAATTTCAAAACACAGAGGAGGTTTCTGTTTTTTCCCTTTTATTCTTATAGTTTTTTTCATTTTAATAGAATTGGTGCAATGTCCATTTAAATCCATTTCCTAGGCCGAAACATGCAAACAAAATTTTAAAAATGTCTGCGTTTTATTGAATACATTTCTGCAAGAATAGCTTTATTAATTGATAATGAAATTCAGAGCTTTTCTGGGATCTTCTGAACAGGTTTTCATTTCATCTTAAAATTCTTTGCCTCTTTAATGACACCATCTTTGGAGTTAGTCCCTACCTTCACTGTTTGTTACCATGACAGCATCTTCTTCTTTTGGTCCAAACTCTCAGAGTTTCAAAACAGCTTGTAAATTTAAGGGAAAGTCATTTTTCCACATGTCAGTTCTCTTAAAAGCTTACATAGCCCACTGAGTGGAATATGTCTAAGAGTGAAGCAATGATATGATAGAACTTCGAGGACAATTGGAAAGTCTTTGTGAACACTTGCAATGATCAATGAGTCTTATTTACTACCCACAAGTCTGAAAATGCAGTCCTGGACACACAGGTAATTTTAAAGAAGAGGAGGACATTATGAAGGTGTGGAATCTTGATCACCAAAAGTCAGCACAAGAACAACACTAATGAACAATAAGCATTAGGATTTGAAATGCCAGATATTTACCAGGGAGGTGACAGCTTTCAATTCCATTTTGAACACTACATTACAAAATAACTATTTTTAAGATAAAAAAAATGGTTACAGTGAGGAAAAAAGATTATGTATGACCAGAAAACAAAGCCTTCAACTGAATAGTTGGGGGATAATAAAGGAGAATACATCATTCAAAGTCATTGGACAGGATAGCAGTGAGATCCACTTCAAGGTGAAAATGACAACACATCTCAAGAATCTCAAAGAATCAGACTGTCAAAGCCTGGATGTTCCAGTGAATTCACTCAGGTTTCTCTTTGAAGGGCAGCGAATTCTGATGATGCCACTCCAAAAGAAATGAGATTGGAGGAAGATGATGTGATTGAAGTTTATCAGAAGCGAACATTGGGTCATTCAACAGTTTTGACACTCTTATTTCTAATCATTTTTTAAGTGTTAAAAATTATATTTCTTTTTGTGAAAGCATGATTGTTTTCTGTGGAGGTGGATATTTCAAAGTTCTCCAAGCTTTGTTAGAAAACAACTTTAGATTTGGATGTGAGCAGTATGTGTGAAAAGCTATGATGAAATCATAGAGATGCCTTTTGTAACAGGATAATTTTAGTTGTGGTTATGCAACCTGCTGTTAACAACAACTATAGTGATTAGAATAACTGCTGCCAACAGCAGATCCTAAAAATTTCATCTAGAAAATTTTGAGTAAGGCAGGGTTTTGACATATAATGAATTTTCCAGAGTTGCAAAATATGTACTACTGTAGACAGTTGGGAGAAGGTTGGACCAAATTCAAGAAGGTACATGTTATTCCAACACAAAGAAGGTGAAAGGAGGGTAGGGAGAGTGAGAAAAGGAGATGGTGGCACAGGGGGAATAGGGCACTAAGCCACCGAAGGGGACAGCATTGTTTATGTCTTCCCAGAATTGGGTGTGTACATTAGACACCATCATGGTGCACCAAACCTTGAGGACAATGGAACCACATGGAGAAATGCCTGAAAAGATTGGGCTATAGGACCGGCCCCAATCAGAGCCAACTGATCCCCCTCCCAAGAAGCATGTGCTATATAGAACAACCAGAATGCCATGCCCACATGGAAACAAACCAAGAAGGAAAAAGAGAAAGGCATGGTCTAGATCTCATTTCAGTGCACCAAACCTGGACAACAACTTCCTGCATGGAATTGCTAAGGCACAGAGTAGACTGAGAGGCCAACAATAGCTTGAGAAATGATGCCCCTTCACTGATTGTACCATGACAGAGGACAATACTGAGGACACATGGCAAATCAGCAACAGGAGCAAGGCCAAGACACGACACCCCTGAAGAGTCCCCAAATAGACTTCAGGCTAGGAGAGGCATCTCCCAGAAGTCCCCCAGGATCACTAAGGAGATAGTCATAAAGGAGAGGATGAGAGGAACCAGACCTTAATCTGGTGTGCTGAGACATGAATGCAATATACTAGCATGAAGTAGTGAACCAATAGGGAGGTCTGCAGGGCCAGTGCCCATCCCAGCTATGTGGACTTCCCCACGGCCCACCCCCTCATCCCAGAAGAATGTACTTCACAGGACAGCACTGAGGCTAGATCTCAGGGAAAGGGGCACATCTGATGAGAACATACAGAAGCAAACTAAGAGGGAAGGAGAGAGAAAGAGAGTGTGGCCTACCAAGTCGTAGGATAATATTCCTTGCACAGAGGAGTCAACGCACAGAGAGGACCAGAAGCAAGTCCCATGAGGAAACATGGCATTTCTTACTGACCCAAAGCACTATGGGGGTCAAAACTAGAGACAAAGTGTGGGAATTGTCTCCAATATGATCCCACCCCATAGTGGAGAGACACTAAAGGTGTGGAACAGAGCTGCAAGGGGAGAAAAGCAACGAAACACCCAAGCAATGCCAAAAATTGACTTGGAGAACTGGTGTGGCATCTCATCAGACTCAAGCTGAAAACATGCATAAAGGTCAACAGCCATATATTAACCGTTTATAAGTTTTTCTTTTTTGTTTTTTTTTGTGCCTATTATTGTTTTTCCATGTCTATCTAGTTAAGATGGGTGAGATAAACAAGCCAGAGGGGAAGAAAACAGGACCAATGGTTCCAGGGGGATGCAGGAGAGGGAGAAGGGAAAGTGAAATGGAGAACCCACAAACCCAGGGACAAGGGAACAAACGTGGTATAAAATCGATGGTGAAAAGAGCATAGGATGTCTGGTGGAACTTGATCAAGTGAAAGGTAGCTGAGAGAATTACTGAAAACTGAATGAAGGCCAAACACAATAGTGGGACCAGAGGACAATGAAAGGAAATAGAGAAAAGAAGAAGGAGGCAAAGGACATTTAGAGAGGTCTAAATGCAGTCATGTTCATATGTAAATATATTTATTTATAATGAGAGAAATAGATCTATGTACTATTTATAAGTTAAGTAGTACGTCTGTCATATATATATACTTTAAGTATTAAGGTAGCATATGGACATTGGGCTTCTACTAAAGTACTCCCTCAGCACAAGAACACTTTGGTCTAATAACCCAGTATTCTGTGATGTTCATCTTCCCAACACAATTGCTAAAGACAAAATGGTTGCATAAGAAAATATGGTGAAGAAAACTGATAGTGCCCAGCTATTAAAAGATATAATCTGGGTTCTTAAAATTTGAAGATAAACAAGCAACCACCTAGCTTGGAGCAACAAAGCGTACATGGAAGAAGCACACCAGCCTGTGGGATCTTGAAGTGTCAACGGTGTTAGACATCAAAGACCCAAACAAACAATCACATTGAGGCAAATGAGAGGTGAGTGGAGGAGAGACCCAAAGCCCATCTGTAGACAATTGGACATCCCTTCACAGAAGGGTCACAAGGAATAGATGAGCTTGTCAGGGTGCATTATACCCCCAGTGAAGTGTATAATTCTCCTCTAGTTCTTTAATGCTTCCCGTCCCCCACCCCCAACTATCATGCTCTCAACTTTAACTTACAAAGCTTGCTAGATCAAAATACATGCACTGGTACCAATAAGAGCTCACTACACAGGAAATCTAGAACAGATAAACACCCTTAGGACCAACAATGAGAGTAGCAATACCAGAGGAAGAAAGGGGGAACCGATCACACCACCACCTACTTTATCCCCTGAGAGATAAAAAACAGAAAAAGTTGGCGAAAGGAGACAGCGGATGAGGTAGGATATGAAAATCATGATAGTTCATAAATTTCAGGTGTTCATGAGGGAGAGAGGGAAGGAGGAAAGATGGGAGGGAGGGAAGATAGGAGGGAGAGAAAAAATGAGAGCTTGTACCAAGGGTTCAAGTAAAAAGAATGTCATTGGATAGGATTTGGAAAGGATGATGGCAATATATTCACAAATGTGATTGACATTTGTTGTATATATGGATTGTGATAAGAGCCAACAGTAAAATGATTTTTTCCTCAAAGGTACTACTGAATAACAGTGGGGGGTAATTTAAATTTTCAAGTATTCCATTGACATTTCAAAGGAAAAATAGTAAAACTTAAAGGATACTTGATTCTGAGGATTTCAACATGTCAAATCTTATTGGTAAAATTCATAGTAACCACATAACTTAAAAAGATAACCACTTTTATTACCTCCTTTATTGTTATCCATTGTACTTTTCACTATATAGGTAGATGATTTATTATGTTCATGTTTCATTTTCCTTCTTTTTATATTGGAAAAGACCACAGAATATTTTCTGCTGTACATACTTAGGGATCACATACTTAAAACACTGCTCAGCACAGATATAATGCTCAATAAAAAATTTGTTTGAAATCAAAGAAATGTTTTTATCTGTGTGAGGACAGATAGAAGTAATAACTAACACTTACGAGTCATTTCTATGTGCCAGATACTATAACAAATTCTTCCTTAAATATAGTTTACTTTCATATAACCTCTTGAAATACAAAGCAGAGCACAGCTTTCATAATATGTATTTTTTTTCCCACATAGAATTGAACAACTTGCACTGAGTTAGTGAACCTGAGTAGGTTCTAACTGGTCACAGTGAATTTTTTCATGTAAGCTGTTTCACTCGAACCTTGTTTATGCTATGGTCTATTTAAGAAAACACTGTGTGGCTGTGAAATTTTGTATCTTACTTGGGGAAAATGCTGCAGAAATTGTTGTGATGTTGAATGCAACTTATAAGGACAGTGCTGTGGGAAAAACTCAAGTACAAGTGGTTTTCTGGTTTCAAAATACGTATTAAGTTGACTGATGACAAACCTCATGCTAGATGCCCATCAACTTCCCAAACAGATGAAAATGTTGATTCATAGAGCATTTGGAATTCATTCCACCAGATCAGACTGTTAATCAATCAATCTTTCTCTTTAAAGGTACTGAAAAGGTTAAGAGAGTGTGACAAAAATGTATGAGTTGTGGCAGATGGAGGCTGCCAGATATTTTCTATTTGCTTTGTATGATATAGTCTAGTAGGCACAGTTCTGCCTTTGTGGATGAACATTACAGAAAGTTTTGTCTTATTTCTAACCCTCATTTTTGACTTATATAGTGTCCAGTTACTTGAGCTTTTTATCTATACCAGTCAAAAATCCATGCATTTTGGTTGCTCTAAAAAGCTGTCCTCTAGGGGCTCTCTTGGTATAGTAACAATGTGTTGGCTCCTAACTGCAAAGTCAGCAATTCAAAAGCACCTGCCACTCCTGTGGAGAAAAACAAAGCGTTGTACTCCCATGAAAAGCTATAGTCTCAGGAACCCACAGGGGCAGTTCTACCCTAGCCTACGGGGTCTCCATGAGTCAGAATTGACTCAATGACAGTGATTTTTGAGATACATATAGACTTCCTTTTCTAAACAGTACAGAACTTCTATAACCCTGGATAAATTAACGATGCTATCAAATTGACTACCATAGAGTCTATGGTGGTGATTTATAGTGCCTCAATAAAAGGATAATGATGTCTCTAAAGTGAAATAGGGACATATCTAAACCATAGAGTCCTGAGTGAATTTTGAGGGCATACTTGTAGCCCTAACCTAAGAACAAGTACCTGCATGCTATTCCTGCCCTCATGAAGATATCACTGAAAATGTGTGAATCTTCTCTGAGGGGATGTCCAAGAGTCTCCACAGTCGGGGTATGGGTCTCCAGGCCATCACCCTTGTTCACATCAAAATGGATGTTTGTTTTGAGTCTTCTAATCCCATCAACACCTTGTGATCATACAGGTAGATGTGGCCTGCTTCTTCCATGTGGGCTTTGTTATTCCCTGCTATATTGTGGGATAAAGTCAGGACTTTTCCACGATTCTATACTTCAAAATATTAAGCAAACTCTTTGCCAGCATGAAGTTGAAAGTTAGAGGTTAAATATTATTCCTAAAGCCTGTAGATAAAAGGCCTTTGTGTGTCTCACAATAGAGCTGACTCGCCTGCTGTTAGGATGATTGTTTGCTTCCATTGAAGCCTGTGGGCAGTTTCACATGCTGTTCTTAATGATCTCTAGTCTAACCTGTTTAGCCACATCCAGGAGTCTAGGGTCTGATCTTGTTACATGGGACCTAGACACCTCCCCCTCCCCCACCCCCCCATGATGTGTGCATGTAGCACAAACTTTTCCTGTGACCCTGTGAAGTATGTCCTTACCTATAATTAGGGGCCTTCCATGGCACCAAAGGTTATATAAGGCTTGGGCACTGTAATCCCAGTCCCCTGTCTCTCACCTGCTCTTGCGCCCTCAGCTCTGGATGTCTTGGCCCTTTTCCCTCATGTAATCCCTCCCCCCCACACACACTCTCTGTCCACATGGGCCACCAGACAGGCCTGAGGTGAGCATGTTACCATGATGATAATATGTCTGACTCATTATTTCTCTCTGTCTCATGCTCTCTAGAAGTTTACTATAATAAATAATAATTATTGCTTTACAACTGTGCCTATTGAACCCATGATGTTTATTTTGGAGACTAGCCTTCCTCTGATACTACATGGCTGCTTGATTAACCCAAATACATGTATTGTTGACAGGTATAGATAAAAAACTCAGGTGACTGGACACTATTCAAGCCAACAATGAGAGTTAGAAATATAGCTAGACTTTCAATAACGTCCATACACAAAGGCAGCCTGATGTCTATTAAACTAAGATTTATGATTAAAAAAAGAGAGAGAGGATGCTAATCAGCAATATCTGGTAATCCCAAATCACCATTCTTTGGGCACAAGAGATCTGAACAAAGTCTAACCGTTTCCAAATTCTATACTATACTATACTATACTATAACCTTAATATAGTAGTCATCTGCTTCTTCTCATAATAGGGTTTTTCAGGCCTAAGTCCAAGGGAATATTCCAGTTACCTATATCGGCTATTGGTGAGTTTAAGGCAGCGATTCTCAACTTGTGGGTCACAACACATTTGGGGGTTCAATGACCATTTCACAGGGGTCACTTAAGATAATCAGAAAACACATATTTCCCAAGGTCTTCAGAACTGGGACACCATTCCTCTGTCCATCTGTGCCCTTATAAAAGTAAGTACTCACAAATTTTATTTATTTGTAATTAGAAATCAATATTTCATAGTACTTAATTACATATTGTTTTTATGATTAATCACTATGCTTTAATTATGCTCAATTTCTAATAATGAAAATACATCCTGCATATCCAATATTTACATTATAATTCATAACATTAGCAAAATTACAGTTATGAAGTAGCAATGGAAATAATTTTATGGTTGGGATCTACACAACATGAGGACTGCATTAAAGGGTCATGGTATTAGGAAGGTTGAAAATCACTGATTAAAGATAAAGTTTAATTTGCTTAGTAGGGTTTTCAAATCAATAAAACATCCACTGAGAAGAACCGATTGGTCTTCTCCTTTCCCAAACACGAGAAATTGACCCCAGCTGAGTTTCTCTGCTGAATAGTTAATTAAAAGAATGATAAATGTGGGGGTAACCCCAATGGATTTTTTTTAAAGTACACACTGTGTACTAAATTTTTTTTATAAAACAACTTTATCACTTCCCGAGTACTCTCCATTCCACTTACAACATTTGTCAAATCTGCAATTCCATTCCTGGAAACCTTGTTCAAACTCATCTATGTGGATGACTGTTAGCACCTCTCTCATTTTTTCCTTACCTCTTGTACATTATCAAATAACTGTCCTTTCATGTGTCCCTTTATTTGTCAAAACAAAAAGAAGTTGCACAGAGCAACTAAAATGTATGGGGCAAGAGAAGCATGCTGTTTAATGCCAAAAACTGATCCACTGAGATAATTGATCAGGTGCATTGTCATGGTTGCAAAACCAGGCCAATGTCTGCCACAAATAAGGGCTTTTTTTGTTGCACATTTTGGTGCAATCTCTTCAGAACCTCCAAATAGAAAGCTTGATTATCAACTTGACCTGGAAGAATGAACTACAGAAGTACTATCCCCTTAACATCAAACACTTACTGAAGATTGTCTTGATCTTTGATTTGACTTGACAAGCTATTTTTGGGTGAAGTGATGATGGCATCTTCCCCTGGCTTGATTCATCTTTGTTGTCAGGGTTGTAAGACTAGCACCACGTTTTGTCACTAAGAATGACCTTGGGAAAAAGTCTAAGTAGATTCATAGATATTCTTCTCACTGGACACTCTTCCACTGGACACGCGTCTACAGAGTACTCTTTTTCCTAGTCAGTCAAAACCAGAAACACAAATTTCACAGTGATCTTTCTCACTACTGAATCTTTCATTAAACTTCTCTGAGAACATAAATGCTTCAATTTTGTTAACATTTTTATATGTCCTTGGATGTGAATGGATGGCCAGAATGAGGTTTGTCTAGATTGACATTTTACCTTTTTTGAAACAAGAAAATCATGTGGACAACTTGAGCTA
>PVJH01048802.1:0-10964 GCA_004026705.1 Nesogale talazaci
GAGCTCAAAAGGCAAATAAATATTCCCATCCTAGCACATGTATTAAAGGTGTTTATTTAAAAAAATGTTTTGTCTAGTTATCATTTTTTGTTTATTTGCTTCTTGTTTGTACTTTGTGTGATTTTCTGTATATGAAACCCAGGATAGGGAAATCTATAGAGACAGTAACTGTATTGATAATTCCATGTGTTGGTAATTACCTGGGGCATGACAGGTGAAGATGGGGGAAATGGTGAGTTAACAACTATAACAAGAAAATGTTCTAAAACTGATTGTGTTGGTAATTGCACAAATCTTAATAAGACTGAATGACTAAATTGCATGCGATGTGAAGTATACGCCAATAAAACTAAAAATCTCTTCCTACTCCCACCAGGGCAGTGATGCCACACACACACACAAAAAAACCCTAAAAATGCTAAAACATAAAAAAGCCACCAGGCTCTCTGTGGTAGATAATTTTATATCCACTTTAAGATGTATGAAAGTATAAGGGTGAAATCCAACTTATCAATCAAGTTAGCCTGATGTGGTCTTCTTTGGGGCGTGGCTTTCTATTGGGAGGCCAGGTGCCCCCCTCTGGCCAGGCGCCACTGATCCTGATAGCTGCCAAAACCCTGCACATTTCCACTGACCTTGTATCCACACAACTCAGCACCCACCGACCTATGATCTTCCTGCATTTTGCATCATGGCATGTGGCTGTGTGAGTCTGAAGAGGGACTTGGTATTGTGCTAACAGATTTGAGTTGTACTGGGATGAATTGCTTTCCTGATATACAATTACTTCTTTTTAAAAAAAAATTTTTTTTTTAGGCATCACTGCCCTCAGGTGGTGGGAGTAGGAGGCCTAGCCTTTGCTCCTGGGAGCCGGAATTGAACCTCCACCCCAGTGGGCAGCAGTCCCGTGCACAACCACTACGCCACCGGGGCTCAGCTACAATTACTTCTTGATTTAAGCTTTGTCTTATTCCTGTATGAGCATCACTGGATTTGTTTCTCTAGTCAATCCAGCCTAATACCCTCTCCATGGGAGAAACGTGGGTCGTTCTGTTCCTGTAAAAATTCTTGGGAGGCTGAGCCCCGGTGGCGTAGTGGTTGTGCGCGGGACTGCGGCCCACTGGGTTGGAGGTTCAATTCCAGCTCCCAGGAGCAAAGGCTGGGCCTCCTACTCCCACCACCAGAGGGCAGTGATGCCTAATAAAAAAAAATTCTTGGGAACCTAAAGAGGTGGTTTTACTCTGCCTTTCAGTGTCTTTATGGATCAGAACCTACTTGATGGGAGTAAATTTTTGAATATATATAATGGAACAAACACCTGATTCATGAGAGAACATGATTACAACTCAAAAATATTAAGCTACATATAGGGACCCAGGTATAAAGACTTTCTGATTCAATTTTATGTAATTCTAGAAAGAGAAATACTATAGTGACAAAAGCAGGCCAATAGGAGGGACTAAAGGTAGTGAAAGGAGTCAAAGGAAGTGTTTGCACAAGGTAAATCTGAGCTGACAGAATTTTTTATATTTTGATGGTGGTCATGGTTATGTTTTCTCATACATCTGTTAAAACTCTTTGAACTGCGGCCCACTGGGACAGAGGTTCAATTCCCGCTCACAGGAGCAAAGGCTGAGCCTCCTAATCCCACCACCAGGGCAGTGATGCCTAAAAAAAAAAAACAAAAAAAAAAAACCCTCTTTGAATCAGATGTTAAAATTGGTGAATTCCATTGTATCTAAATGTTATGAATTGAGTCTGGTCCTCAAACTTTTTAAACAGGGGGCCAATGATCTGGCTGCTGGAGGGCTGGACTATAGTTAAAAAGAAAAACAACAACAAAAAACTGAGCAAATTCGCTGAGCCCCGGTGACATAGTGGTTGTGCACGGGACTGCGGCCCACTGGGATGGAGGTTCAATTCCAGCTCCACGGAGCAAAGGCTGGGCCTCCTACTCCCACCACCTGAGGGCAGTGATGCCCCTCCCCTCCCAAAAAAAGAATAGATTAGACACAAAGGTGAGCACAGATGGGGTGGAGGGATAGAGATAATTGCCAAGTGAATATCATCAAGAAAAAGACGTGCACACACAAAAAAAGAGAAAATGAGGTGACACTGCTGAACTATACAACATTCCTCTAGTTCTTTAATCCTTCCTCCTCCCACTATTATCTCAATCCAATTTCGCAATCCCCGAGAGACTGGTGTACATACTGTGGTACAGAGGAGACATTTCCATGTAAGGGATTACGTTGTATCTCAATATAACTCCCTCAGAAACAGGGAGCAACAATTCCAGGAGGATGGGGAAGGGAAGGGGGCAGAAGGGCTGGAAGGGAAGTGGACAGCAATGATCGCAGAATAACCCCCCTCAGGGGAAGAATACCAGGAGAGTAGGTGAAGGAATAGAATAGAATGAGCGGTGTAGGATATATATAAATAACCGTAACAATACATAATATATATTTTTAGGGGGTGGGCATCACTGCCCTTCTGGTGGTGGGAGTAGGAGGTCCAGTCTGGCTGCTGGATTTGAACCTCCAACCCAGTGGGCTGCAGTCCCGTGTACAACCACTATGCCACCGGGGCTCAGACCCACAATACATACTATATTAAGGGTTCCCAGGGTTGGCAGGGTGGGGTAGGGAAGTGTAAAAAAAAAAAAGAGGAGCTGATATCAAAGACATCAAAAGAAAGATAATATTTAGAAATTGTTGAAGTCAATAATTAAACATGTCCTTTTGAGGTAACAGATGTATGGTTTGCTATACATTGTATAAAAGCCCCCAATAAAATGATCTATTGAAGGAAAAAAGAGAAAGAAAATGAGGTGTTCCCTATGAACTACAGGAATGAAGACAGACTCTTCCCCAGAGAAAAAAGTCAGTGTTCTGGATTCAGACTTAATAGCTTCCTAAGTAGTGAGAAAATAAATTCAAACTTATGAATGCCACCCATTTCTGTTATAGTGCAGTAGGAAATGAAGACAACAAATTACACCTCAACACAGATGATTACATACAAGTAGTCAAATTTTTAAGCATTTGCCAAAAGAGCTCTACATTCAACACATCGGGATAATTGCTAGGGTAATGCTATGTGACATTGAGTCGTTTTGACTCAGTGAGAACCACCACCCAGGCCTGGCCCCTCCCCACAAGTGTCTTCTGCTCGAGCCCAGTGGTGCATGTGGAGAGGGAAAAGCCGACAGCTTATGGAAAGTAAAGGGAATAGTCTGGGGCATAAGATGAACTCAACCTTCTATATTTGCAGTTAAAAGAAGGAAAAGATGAAAGACAGTTTCTGTAGAGACATTCTAAATAATTTTGGCAGGTACTCGTAGCTGCCTGACTCAGTATCTATTCTGCCCTTCTCTCTTACCTACAGGACCCTAGTGTAGGTCAGAATGGTGGGGGTGACTGCACGAGCGACGTTCCCATAAACAAGGTTAGTACAGATTTAGTAATCTGTAGTGAACAATGACATGCTGTGGGACATAAAATTGAGAGGTGAGGCCTTAATGGCTTCATGAGGCTCAATACCAGATTTAGACTTCTTACTCTTTTAGGTTCCATTCTGCTGCGCCTCCATAGTTTCTGACAGAGTGCTGGTGGTGCAGTGTGCTAAGTGAAGACTCACACCAGAATAAGCAGTATACTTCTGAGCCACAACTCCATGTTAGCTTTTGCCTATTTCTCCTGTAGCCATCAGACTCTTAGATAGATAGAGATGTAGTTAAACTAAAGATAAGGAAAAAGTGTTCTTTTCGGGGGGAGGGGGGGCACCACTGCCCCCTGGTGATTGTGGGAGCGACCCAGTGCTGCCCCTGAGAGCTGCCTTTGGATTTGAACTGCCAAGCCCACAGGCTGCAGTCCTGCATTCAACCACTGATGCCACCGGGGCTCAGTCCAGAAAAAGTCTTCTTAAAGGAGGTTGTTGACACAAAACTTCTATCAGAAATCTCCTTAGGTGCCCTCAGGAAATGTTGTTACTTCCCTTTTTAGACCAATCTGTCAAACCTCCCTTAATCAGGTATTTAAACTAACCAATCCAAATAGACCACATTTGTGTTTCTAACCAATCACCGTGAAGACGCTACTTTGAGTTGTCTTGCCTCTGGCTTTTCTGATCTTGCATCTTAGAATAGAATCCTTAGTTCTTTATTTTATTTCAAAAATATGCCTCTAGGGACTGAGTCCCGGTGGTGTAGTGGTTGTGCGCCGGACTGCAGCCCACTGGGACGGAGGTTCGATTCCAGCAGTGGGGCTGGGCCTCCTACTCCCACCACCGGAAAGCAGTGATGCCTCCCCCCCCCCCCAAAAAAAAAAAGTTGTTTGAGCACCCAATGAAATGGTTAAAAAAAAAGGTGACACGTCCAAAAGATGAGAGGGGAAGTGTTAAGGACTCTAAGACGGTTCAGTACCAGCTTGAGACATTATTTTACTAGGTGAGAAAAGTTGGGTTCCATTTTGTTTAGCCACCATCATTTCTCATGGTGGCACAGTGGGCTAAGCACTGGACTATGAACCTTGAGGTCAGGGAGTCAAACCCAGCAGCTTTTCCCCAGGAGAAAGATTAACCTGCCTGCCCCTATAAAAAGTGTCAGTCTTGGGAATCCTAAGTAGTAGTTCTACTCTGCTCCATCTCGTCACAGCCATTGGGTAGAATCTGGATCATAGACCCTACAGAACAGGGGAGAACTGCCACTGCGGATTTCAGACTGCAACTCTTTATGGGAGTAGAAACCTCGTGGTTGTCAGCAGTCCAACGTGTAACCCGCTATGCTTCCAGGGCTCCTATTCTGTCCGGTAGGGCTGCTATAAGTCAGAACCAACTAGGAGGCCATGGGTGGTAGGTAGCTAATAGTTTCCGGCATCCATAAACAGATACAATCCTAACTGAGATAATAGTTATCTCTGACATAATTAAGTAAATTCTTTGCCTTTAGTGTCATTCAACTTGATGGCAACAGATTTGGTTTTGACTTGTTTCTTGGAGGGCTGAACAGACAAAAATGATACTTGCATTAATAGTTTATTAGTAATATTTTCCATAATAGATGTTTAAGGGTTGCCTTCTCTGCGCTGAGCACCAGAAAAAATTCCTACCAGTAATACACAATTTTTTAAAATAATAATTGGTTTAGTCAACTTAATTCTTTTTTAAAAATCATTTTACTGGAGCACATACAACTATTATCACAATCCATATATCCATTGTGTCCAGCACATTTGCACATTTGTTGCCATCATCATTCTCAAAACATTTGCTTCCCCCTTGAGTCCTTGGTATCAACTCAAATTCAGTCTTAAAGAACATACTAGGCATGTAGATAGATGTGTTTAAAGTATTTCTTAAAGAGGAAGACTGAAATGATATCAAACACAGATGCCAAATTCTTCCAGAATTTTTTCAGAACTTAAACAATAGTGTCTTCTTTCTGCCAATGATAGGCAAATTATTTCCACTGATTCTTTTTGCTAACTTAAGAACAATTGCATTTAACCAACACATGATTCTTTTTGGCACCAAAGGGAACAGGTATTTCGGGGATTTGAAATCTATGAGATAATTTCTAGATTATATTGAAGGCTATAATGTCAACCTACTTAATATTTTACCAGAACTGCTATGATAAAATAGTTGTCATTCTTTGCCAACTTTCTGGCAAAGGTTTTAATGAGCTGTGGAAAAGCCAATTGCCATTCAGAAGGAAAGGAAAGGAAGCAGTTGGGATAACCCAACACATACAAATGTATAGGTAAGTATGCCATTGCTGTCACGTTGATTCTGATTTACAGTCACCCTATAGGGCAGCATAGAATTGTAAGTCTTTGCAGGTGCAGACTGCCTCATCGTTCTCCTTTCAAATGACTGGTGATCTCAAACAGCTCAACATTCCGTTAGTTCGCAGCCCCGTGCTCAACCACTGCACCATCAGCCAGGGCTATATCTGTATATATCACTGCGAGCATAAATGATAAGCCAAAAAACCCTACTTTCATGAGGCTAATTCTAACTCATAATGACCCTCAATAAGGCTTCTGAAATGGTAAATCTTTAAAGGAGCAGACAGCCTTACCTTTTTCCTATGCAGGATAGCTTATAATAAAAACCACAATGAAATCATAAAATGGATTAGTTGGGCTATAGATTGACACTGAAACTGCTGATATTTTTAATATACTGATCTTTTTAATATACATAAACTCACTGCTGTCAATTAGATTCTGACTCACAGTGACCCTATTGGACTGAGTAGAACTGCCTTCTTGAGTTTCCAAGGCTGTAACTTTTTAAATATTTTATTTTATTTTGGCTATAAATTTTTACAGGTCTTCAAAGTCTTATCTTTCTCCCATAATTCTTACTCATGGAGTCCTGGTGGAGTAGTGGTTTCAGTGGTGGGCAGTAATCCACATGGTTGGCAGTTCTAAACCACCAGTAGCTCCAAGGGAGAATGAATGGGCTTTCAAACTGCTGATCGTGCGGTTAATGTGTAGTCCTAATGTGTAGAACACACCCCACGAGGACTCCTTTCTACAAATGCATATATTCACTAATTATATTTCAACTTTTATATCTTTAGTGAGAGAGAGAGTCGGGGGGAGGAGAGGACATGGAGAAGGGGCGGGGGGAGAGGAACAGGAGTTAGGGGAGGACAGGTGGCTGAGAGAGAATCCTCCATACATATATATTTACATAGTTCTTTTCCCCCCCAAAGGCTACTTCTTATGGTTTAATGGATAAAAGATGAAACACATCAGAAATAGAGAAAAGGGGATGCAATGTGTAGAGAAGCCCTTACGTACATAAGATTTATGTATTCAATATTATTGAGCACCTACTATGTGCAGCCTCCTGTAGTTCAATCAGTTAGCACATAGTATCAAAGCCAATAGCATCATGATTCAGCTGGAAGCTCCTGAAGGGAGAAGGCCTATCTTTTTCTTTTTTGATAACAACATAGTAAGGTGTATTCTGCTCAGTTATTCGCTGATGTAATGGTTTTAAAGAGAATGGCAGAGGAGCATTTTCATCCAATTAATTGCTTTCTGTAAATTGGAGACAGTATGAATTTCACATGTAAATAGCAAGGGAGTGCAGAAAGCAATGGTTCAGCATATCATATATCCAATGTGGGATGATATGGAGCATGGGATAAGCCTTTCCACCCACTGCTTTCCTGAATTGCTTTCATTGACATTTCAGCATTAGAAAGGGACTAGGAAGCCATTTAGTCTCAGGCAGTGAATGCAGAACAAAGAGACAATTTTTCAGGATATAGATTTTCTGTAATAAATAAGGCAATAAAGTTACTATTGATCACTGACCTTCCGGAAGCAATAGAACTAAGAGGCAATCCTTTTTGCCTGTAAAAACTCTTCTCTCAAAGGGGTAATCTTTGAGCTAATGGATATGAAACTAGACTTATTCTCAGTAGAAGCTACAAAAATGCAGTAAAAATAATTGCTTTATATTTGTAGAGTGCTCCATACTTTTTAAAGCTATTTTCAGCAGCAATAATTATGCTTTACTTTTGTAGGAATACTTAGCTTACAAAGCTCCTCCCCTCAAAAGACTCCATTGAATCTTCCCCATAATTCTGTCAGGTGGGTAATGCAAGTATTATCTTTAAAAGCATTTCATTTGCACATAGTTTCTTAAAGAAAAGTTGCAAAAAATAAAATAAAGTTGCAGTAGTCCAAAGAGCATACATAGATCTTATACTCCAACTGTTAATATTTTGCCACATCTGTTATCACTCCTTATATATGTATGCATGCATTTTTTGGCATCACTGCCCTCTGGTGGTCGTGGGAGCTACCCAGTGCTGCTCTTAAGAGCTGCTGCTGGATTTGAACTGCCAACCCTGTAGGCCACAGTCCCGCACTCAACCACTTGCACCACCAGGGCTCAGTCCATACACTTTTATATAACATGCAACCACATTTCAGGAGAGCTTCCAGACTAAGATGAACTAGAAGACAGACCTGGCACCTACTTTTAAAAATCAGTCAATAAAATATAGCACCGATAAAACACAACTTTCCTCTAGTTCTTTGGTGTTTCCTTCCCCCCACTGTAATGACCTCAATTCTACCTTTACCAATCAGATTAGACCAGAACATGCATACCACTACACAGGGAATCCAGGAGTGCTAAACCCCTCGAGGCCAACAATGAGCGTGGAGATACCAGGAGGATTAGGGGAGGGTGGGGGAGAAAGGAGGAATCAATCATAAGGATCAATCTATAACCCCCTCCCAGGGGGACGAACAACAGAAAAGTGGGTTACGGGTGATGGAGGTGTAAGATATGAAATAATAATCTATGACTTATCAAGTGTTCGCGAGGGAGGGCAGGTGGGGAAGGAGGTGTTAGGAAGAAATGGGGAGCTGAGATCAGGGGCTCAAGTGGGAAGAAAATGCTTTGAAAATGATGACGGCAGCATATGTGCAAATGTGCTTGACACAATGGATTAATGTATGGATTGTGATGAGAGACGTAAGAGCCGCCAATAAAAGTATTTAATAAAGATATTAGTCAATAAGAACCCTACGAATCACAAGGGTCTGATGGGAAATAGAGTGCAGGATGAAACAGGGTTTCCTTCCATTGTGTTTGGGACTGGCTCAACAGCTGGTGACAACTATGAACGTGACAGAAACAGAGGGCTTCATCTTGTTTCTCCTGGCGTGGCTGCTAGATTCAAACCGCTGACTCTTAAGTGCACAGCCGAACACTTAACCTCCCAGGGCCCCGATGGAAAACTGCCAAATCCACGGTCATGAAGTCAGTTCTGACTTCATGAGCAGGCACTCCTATGGAGTGGCTGGTGGGCTTGAACCTCTGACCTGTTATCAACCCAAAGTCTCTTTGGCCACCAGGGCTCCTTTATAAACAGCAGTGGAGTGGTAACTTTTGGATTAGTTATTAAAAAGTGTTTCTTGTTGCTTGGAAGTTTTTTCCCTCCTCCGTCTCGGTGGTAAATAAAACAATGGTAAACCTTAAAACTTAGAACATTTTACATTCAATGAATATTGTCGCACTTACTTCCTGAAGTTATCTACATTTTAAAAACATTTCATTTAGAATGCTTGAATTTATACATGTAAACTTAAAACAGGATGCGGCACATGTAAGTTCTCTTTTGCATTTTTAAACGTTTAGTTACTATTGTCAGGGTTCTCCAGAGAAACAGAAACCAATAGAAAGAAAAAGGAAGAAAGATATTTATTTTAGAACACTGACTCATATTATTGTAGGGACTGGCAAGTCTAAAATCTAATGTTAGGTGGCAGTCTGGAATTTCATGCAGTATTTTCCACATCTTGAGGCAGAATTCCTTTCTCCAAGTGTCCCCGCAGTTTTGCTCTTACAACTTTCAACTGATTGATGAGGCCTATCCAAATCACCAAGCATCATCTTCTTTCCTTAAAATCAACTGATGATGTTCATCACACCTACACAACACTCCCACTGCCACATTTAAACTAGTGTTTGACCGAACAATTGGGCATCATCGCCCAGCCAAGATATCACATAAAATTAACCATCACAATCTTCCTGAATTTCAACAGTTGTACTCCCTAATCTAGCTTCTCCTGGCCTGTCATGGTCACTTAGGCTATGGCAATGGCAAAAGGAAAAGGGTTTCCTTAAGGTGAAAATACCCCCTTAAAATTAAGTCAAAGCACATTTGCACACATATTTCCACATACATTTCAGAAACAAGCCAGTCAGGGTGCATTGTCCAGTTTTTATAAGCATATGAGGAGGCTGAAAAATACCATAGATTGGGCAGGTGCACTGTCTTCAAAGTATCTTTTCTTGCTAACACTTTAATGAGGTCTTTTATAGAAGATTGTCCCAATGCAGTTGGATTTCTGTACTGCTGTTTCCATGGGCAGTGATTGTTAACCTAAGCAGAATTAAATTCTTCACAATTTCAAAAAAAAAAAAAATTAAGTCAAAGGCATGAAAGCAAAGGAGGTCTATGAGCATATAATCAGTTCTTGGGAAACCTCTTTTAACTCCTCTCACAGCAATGGAATGCAAATGGAAACGCTCTGGAAATTAAAGCATCAAGAGTTATTCAGGCAGCCCCAGTCTTGTTTCTCTTCCAACAGGTTCTGTGCTGACCCACATCTCTGCTCTGCCACTTTACTGCTTTGCACAACTTCCAGAAATTTGAAGTCAAATCACAAGAAAAGGGTTCACTCCATTCTATATCAAGATTGATTTGGCAGTAACAGGAAGATAGCCAAACTGCCTCAAGTCCAGCTAAAATAACCCCTATCCTGCAAGTGTGTGATTTAGATATTTTGCATTGAAATAGGGTAGATCTGCCCTCAGCTGGTGGTGAGAATGACTTAACATTTAGATATTATGCCTGGGGTTGGCTTCATGGAATAATTATTGAAGGAATGTATTATGAAGATTTCTACTAGGTAACTATTACTTTTTCTCGGTTACTTTTTAGTTAAAAAAAAATTGGCAACAGAATATACAAGAAAAAAGGAATATACAATAATTTTAATAGTTCATTTGGTTTATTGCTTGGGTTAAAACACACATCTATTTATTATGTCTTGGAGTATTAAAAAAAAAGCCAGTGGCTAGTCAGTTATCAATGTTTCACTAGTCTTAGAATGAATGTTAAGTTCACTTCTGCTAGGACATCAGTAAAAGCAAGGATGGGGGTGGGATGGCGGGAGAAATCGAGAAGATGGGGACACTTTCTAGTTGCTTATGTGTTGTGATACCAAAGAGCTACAAGAACAAAAGATCAATAATCTCTTAAAATATTTCAGATTGCCACCTTGCCTTGTCAACATTCCTCTTTTCAGATTTTTAAAAATTTATATTAATATGTGAATTTATTAGTATATCAAGTTAAAGCGTCGACAAGGATTCAGAGCAGTAGTAATGAATGTGAAGAACATTTAGAGATAACCACC
>PVJH01048803.1:0-10618 GCA_004026705.1 Nesogale talazaci
TGGAAAACAAACCCTACAAGTGGACATCTTTACTTTATGGTTGGTTTTTAAAATAAATATTTTAACCTTTATTAGCTCACAATTCTGTGACATCCATTTGAGTGTCTGATTGATTCTCTCATGGTCTCACGTGGGACCATTCCTTTGGCTCCACTAGTTTGGCAGCTTGACCAGGCCTGGATGACCTAAGAAGGGTTTGCTCACATGCCGAGCGATTGGCTCTTAGCTGGACACTCTCTTTCTATACGATGGCTCATCCACAATAGCGTTGGCCAGGGCTGCTTCAAAAGGCAGCTGGAGGCTTCCCAGAGACAGAGAACTGAAGCTGCCAGCCAAGTCTCTTGAGACCTGAGCCCGGAAGTCTCCTCCTTTCACTTCCGTCCTCTTCTTTTCATTAAAGCAAGCAGTAGACCAGCTCTTATTCAAGGAGGTGGAGAAGTAGACGTCCTCTTTGATGGAGGAAATGGACAGAAGCACATCTCAACAGAGTGTTCATTCAGGGACCAAAAAAATGTTAAGGTTTTCCCCTTAACAATAAGCAATAGCTGTTGTGTTAGTTCAGGTAGACTAGAGAAACAAATCCATAAACATGCATAGGGATGTAAGGAAAAGGTTTATATACCAGAGGAATGGAACATTGGCAAAGCATCCCAACCCAGTCCAGTCCAAGGTCATAAGTTCAGTATTAGCCCATATGTCCCATACCAGTCTATAAAATCTCCTTCTGACTCACGAAGTCACAGGCCAGTGGGTGCAGAGGCTTGTGTATCCAGCGGCAGTAGAATCATCCTGGTGCTGGCAGGAGTCTCCCTGTGACTTCTCATTTCCAGGGTTCAGGGTTCATCAACAGTATCCATTGGCGGTAGAAGCATCTCAGCGCTGGCAGGGGTCTCTCTGCGGTCCCAGAGGTCTGGTTCCATCAGGGCAAGCCCATGTGGCTTCTCTTCAGGCTCCTCCAGGTTCCAGGGCTCAGGATCTATCAGCATGCTACCACCTTATCTTCTCAGTAGTCTGACCCCAAGAGACTGAGTCAAGTCTTGCTTCTCTAATTGGGAAATACTGCAAGACTTCCCAGAATTCTCAAGAGAAAGCCAGACCCACACAGAGGCCTCATTGGCTATCTCCAGGTTGACAGGCCAGACTCCACCCCTAGACTCCCAGTCATGAAATTGACATACGAATACATGACTGCCACAGGTGTCTTTCACGAAGAAAATCTAGGGCCTGTTCTTTCCATTCAAAAATGAACCAGGGGGATGAGCCCCGGTGGCGCAGTGGTTGTGCGCATGACTGCGGCCCACTGGGACGGAGGTTCAATTCCAGCAGTGGGGCTGGACCTCCTGCTCCCACCACCGGAGAGCAGTGATGCCCCCCCCCCAAAAAAAAAAATGAACCAGGATTTGGTTAACAGGGCCAGCCAGGCAAGTGAGGCCAAACAGTGGGAGATGAACAGAGAGCTACCAACTGAACACATGTTAGATGGTTAGCACAGAATTCACTTAAACACACACACACACACACACACTCACTGCCGTTGAGTCAATTCCAACTGATAAGAACCCTGCAGGGCAGGGAAGAACTCCCCTTGTGGGTTCCCCACACTGTCACTCTTTATAAAGAGTCAAAAGAAAGCTTCATCTCTTCTCCACGGAGTGGCTGGTGCTTTCAAAGGGCTGGCCTTGTGGTTAGGAGCCCAATGTGTAATAATTACACCACTCATAAAGCTTTGGAGACTTTCTTAGAATAAAGAACAGTTGAAGACAAAGATGAGGGGGTGGGAGAGAGGATTTAGGAACTCGAGACTGGGAAGTAAAGGAAAATGAAATAGAACTCAGAAAAAGAATATAAGATGATAGCCCGGTCTGCCAGTTCCTAGGATGGCAAAGCCAAACCCCAAAGATGTGTTTCAGAAAAGTCATGGACAGCCCACCTCGGGGTACACAGTGTTCTCTGACCCACAGAGGGGTGCAGTGAGTCCGAGTCACCTTGACAGCCACAGTATTTTGTTTTTAAGATAGAAATTCAAAATAGCACTCAGTAGATAAAGATCCATATGAATGAAACGAGGGGCATTTTAACTTGAAGCACGGGACAGGGCTTCTGACCGAGCAAGAAAAGACCTGCTTTATTTTAGTTAAATTGATCAGCCTGGAGGTAAAGCAAAAGAGGAATGTTGACAAGTGCCCCTTGTGATATGTTGAGTCAACTGGACTCATTAACCATGCAGTGTCCTTCCCCTTCATGTCTGTTCCTTGTCAATCTTGTTTTGGTGTGGTCCATTGCTGTTGTCACATACATCATGCTATGTTTTGTGCCTTTCTATTTTTCTAGTGTCTCTGATGGACACTGATGTCCAATTTCTGGGTCAAAGGGTCAAAACTATTTTGTGATCCTTTATGAAAAATCAGTTTATGTCTCTGCTGTACATGCTAGCTGAGTTATAACCAATTAACACATGCTGATTGAACCTGATGAAGAGTGATTGTGAACTTGGTTGGATTCCACTTGCAAGCAAATGTTAATGCTTCCAACCCGAGGGCAGATGAAACACAAATAACCATTCTCTTCAGGATTACCTCTCCTTTCTGTGCATTGCTTTCCTTATCTGTGTGTTGTGGTTTTTTTGTGGGCATCACTGCCTCCTAGTGGGAGTAAGAGGCCCAGTCTTGCTCCTGGAGAGCTGCTGCTGGATTTGAACCACCAACTCTGTGGGCCGCAGTCCCGCACACAACTACTATGCCACTGGGGCTCAGTCCGAGTTTATTTTTTTAAGGAAACAAATGAGTCTGAACCACAGATTTTACCATTGTTGTATTTTTAGATCAAGACTCCCAAAGCCTTTATAAATGTGCAAACTACACTAATCTTCCAGTTCATGGAGCTCTGGTGGTGTTTATGGTAAAGGAGGTGAATTTTGGGCACCTAGATTAGACCTTTATGCCTTTCCGAGTTTTCCTACCTGAGGCACCCTTACTATAAAGGCCAAAACGATTTCTCTTTGACTTTCTTGGTAAGAGGATCAAAACAAAACGAACACCATATCCGTCTCACTTCTGGAGACCCCAGAGGTATTAGACTGGAACATTTTCAATGGCTGCTTTTCCAGAAGGAGACTTCCAGGCACCTCTGGGGGAGATCCAACCGCAATCTTCAGTTAGCAGCCAAACACATTGACTGTTAGTACCTCTCAGGCACTTCTGGAGATTAAGTAAACAGTGCTATCTTTGGACCACCTGAGCCTTGAATTTTCAGAATCTTGACTAAACGTTTACTCACCTGAAAATCATACCCCCACATGTACCCTATCAACATGTAACTACTGCTTGCACTTCATTTCTCTTTGTCATCAGGGGACAAATATTAACACAAGCACATTCACAGATTATGATCTACCTACACAAACCCTAACCAGAATGAAGTTTCCAGGGCTGAACTTTCAAACTTCAGTCACAGGAAAAGCTAAAAGCCTTCAGGCAAATATTTAGAGCAAAGAAGATAATAACAAGTTAGCATTTTCATTAAACACATCCCTTTTCAGTGGAAAACTCTGAAGTACCGATCCATAATTTAACAAAGCATCTGATGACCAAAGCACAAAAAATAATTGGCAAACATATAAGAAACTGTTCGTATGTCACTCCTTACCAAAGGATAATAGCTTATTGTATTAAACATTGAAAACAAAAATTCTTAGAAAGAAAAATAATCACCTATAATTATAAAGGTATAAAATGAGGCATACAAAAAATTAAAAATAAATAAATAAAACGAGGTATACAATGATACATCAAAGTATTAGGAAAACAAAATATTTGAATTGACAATGCCTGGTCTCCCCAGGATAATGTTTTGTGCCAGTCTTATACAATGCTGGCCTGAGTAGACTTTGTCCTGCCAGTTTGAAAAACAGTTTGGTAGTCTATACGAACAGTTCAAGCACTTGACTGATAACTGAAAGGTTGCAGGTTTGAGTGCCCCCAGCGGTGTAGTTTTTTAAAACCAGTCATCACAAACTCTGTGGAACACAGTTCTTCTCTGACACACAGGGTTATCATAAGTCAGAACTGACTCAGCAGCAATAGGATTTTAATAAAGAATCACAGGGTAAGTTTGACCCTTTGACCCAATAATTCTACTTTTATGTCTGTTATAGACACCATAAAATTTGAAAAGGCATGAAACACTGTTATTTATAAGAGAAAACATGCATAGACTGCACCAGGTATCAATCCAGTGTGGTAACCATACTAGTTCAAAGATTATAGAAAAATGTATTGATGTTTCTGAAGTTAAATAATATTAAAAGTGGTTTCTATATAATACATTTTAAATTATATGAGAGGGCTTCAAAAGGTTCATGGAACCCATGAAACACACAGCATTTCTCTGGTTCTTTAATGCTTCCCCTTGTCTGACTATCATGACCCTAGTTCTATCTCACAAACCCTGCTAGACTGGAGTATGTACACTGGCACAGATTCGAGCTTTTGACACGTGGAATCCAGGACAGATATACCCCTCAGAAACAGGAATGGGATACCATGAGAGTAGGGAAGAGGTGGAGGGGAAGGGAGAAAGAGGGAACCAATAGCAATGATGGATTTATAACACACACACAACTACAGGGGGATGGTTATACAGAAATGTGAGTGAAGAGATACAGTTCATGGTGTAAGATATGAAAAAAATATATATATATATATATATAATTTATCAAGGGTTCACAAGGATCAGAGGGTAGAGCAGTGAGGGGAATAAAAGAGGAGCTGATACCAAGGGTTCAAGTAGAAAGATAATGCTTTGAAATTGGCGATGGCAACAAATGTTCAAGTTTGCTTGATATAATTGATTTATGAATTGTTATAATATCTGTAAAAGCTCCCAATAAAATGATTTTTTAAATATATATTTTTTATTTTTTAATTTAAAGGGATTTAATTAATTTTTTTAATTTAAAGGGATATTTCAAGATCTGTCTTGGAGAAAAAAATGTTTATGGAAAAATGAAAAGAAAATGGAAATTTCCCATGAACTTTTTAAAACCTCTTTGTATCTACACTACCTCTATGAATGGCCACCTTGCTAGCACCTTTTGTGTAAATCAGAAATCTGAGGGTCTTTCTTGACATGTCTCTGTCCATAATTTTCCAAGTCACCTTATGGTTTGGCGGACAGTTGGGGGGTCAGTTTTATCCCCTAAGGAATCCTGGAGTCTTACTTTTCTAGACATTACCATGATCATCCTAGTCCAACGCTTCCCTCTTCTCTCCTCTGGTGGAATCTATGCTCCCCCTAAATCTCCAATGAAAATCCAGTATTTTATGCCCCTGCCAAATCACAAACACTTTCTCAGTGCTCCAAGACCAAAGGCTAGCCTGCTTCACCAGCCCCCAAGGGCTGCATCATGTGGCTGCTGCCTCTCTCTTGGGTTAATCTTCCGCTCCATCTTCACACACCAAAGTCAGGGACTTCAGTCCAGTTATTTCAGTCCAGTCTAGGGATCTTTGTAACTCTGCAGTGGATTGAAAACTCTCTCAAAGACTCATCCATTTTCCTCTGCCTCATCCTTCATCCCATGTCATCTCAGGAAGCTGTCATTACTGCCCAGACTAGGTACCCTTGGGATAGGCTCTCATCATATTTGATATGTTCCTGGTAGTTGCTCCACCCCAGAAGAATGGAAATTCCCTGAGGGCAGGACCTTGTCTTGATCAGGACTCTTGATACTCAGAACCCAAACATAAGTCAAGAGATTAAATCAAACTTGCCACTCATTTGTATCATTATGGATCCCTGTCTGTCCCATTAGACTGTAGGCCTGACTTGAGCAGGAACCATATTTGCTTGGCTCACCATGGTATTCCAGGGTCTGACGCCAGTATTTATTGGATAAATTTTATCATATCATATAAGAAATGCAGAAGAAATACCACACAAAAGGGTGATGATCGTGATAGTGTTAAGACTGTGAAAAATAGTTTTTTTACACCCCAGGACATTTATAACTGAAAAAGGATAATGTAAACAAACATTCAAAATTGAAAAGACTTGTAATTTTTTTTCTTCTTTTTTTTCCCTCTGCATCATCGGAACTCTCAGCAGATTCGTAATTTTTTAAATCACTTTATTGGGGCCTCCTACAATTCTCATCACAATCCATCCATCCATCCATCCATCCATCCATCCATTGTTTCAAGCACATTTGTATATTTGCTGCCATCATCATTCTCAAAACACGTGCTTTCTACTTGAGCCCTTGTTATCAACTCCTAATTTTTCCCACCCTCCCTCTTCCCACCTCCTTCATGAACTCTTGATAATTTATAAATTATTATTATTTTGTCATGTCTCACACTGTCTGACATCTCCCTTCACCCACTGAAGGACTTGTAATCATTGAATAAGCATAATGAATCGCACCCATAATGAGTCCTCTCTAGTAGGAGGCCATTTCTTTCTTGGCAGGTCCAAAGGGTACATCATTTTTCACACCGATAATCATGGGTTGCCAACTACAAGGTCAGTGCTTCAAATCCACCACACACTCCATAGGAGAAAGATGAAACATTCTGCTTATGGACAGGAGGGTCCCTTGGAGCTGGAACCCACCTGGCAGCCGTGGGATATTCAGTGGGTTATCCTGCTACATGCATTGTTGCACTTTGCTTTTCATGTTTTGTGTTTGTCACATGCGTGTCCCCAGGAGTCTCCATTACCTGCGTACTGTGTATACTTGTTAATAAGCCAAGTTTTTCAGCACAAGTCTATGCAGTTTTTGTGGTGAAATTAGGTGCCTCGGCTGATATTTGCGTTGGCTTATATTCCAGTATATATGGTAATGATTTTTAGCAATTGTCTAATACTCAGTTCTTCCAATAGATTTGGGGGAAAGGTTTTGGGTTTGTTTTTTTCCCCCAAGTATACTTCCTGAAATGATAATCCAAAGTTTAAGAGGATTCATGGGAAATACAGATTTCTGACTTTGTTGGCCAGATGTTGGAAAGGAAACCAGCAATAATGGATATGTGTACAAATGCAGAAGAAGTGCTTGAGATGGAATTCAGT
Organism: Nesogale talazaci; assembly: GCA_004026705.1. NCBI lineage: Eukaryota > Metazoa > Chordata > Mammalia > Afrosoricida > Tenrecidae > Nesogale > Nesogale talazaci. The sequence continues at coordinate 7,066 of PVJH01048803.1, forward strand.
GCACTGTGGTCATTTTAAAATAGAGTCTGTCTTACCAAATGCATTGCTACTGAACTGATTCCAAATCATAGTGATCAACAGGAGAGCATAGAATTGCCCCATAAGGTGGCCGAAGTTGTCATCCTTAATGAAGTGGACAGCCACCTCTTTCTTCCAGAGAGCAGCAGAGGACTCAAAATGAGCGATTTTTTGGTTAGCAGCCAGCCACTGAGCCACTGTGTCTCACTGTAACCTTTAGAAAAGAAATAAGTAAAAGTTATGTTGATTTAGAGAGGTCCTCGGCTTGACTGGACTCTGAAATGAGACAGACGTGTTGAGAAATGGGTGGGGTGCAGGATGATGGTCATTGGGGAGGCAACAATTGGGTTCAGATGAAATGGAGAGCTGGTGCCAAATGGGATGTAAGTGGGGTGTTAATACGTTGCAGGTAGCTGGTTTGGCTGAGAAGCGCACACTGTGGTCTCTTCCTCTGTTAATAAGTACCAATGCAGACAGGAGGGACAAAAGGGGAGGTCCTAGTGATGCCGTGGTCGTTAAAGCACATGACTGCACACTGAAAGATCTGGTAGCCTCTGTGCGGGCGTTGGCCATGGCCATCCCAGGGCGCACTTCCACTCTGTCCCACGGGGCTTGCTCTGAGTCGCAAGGGGCTCCGCGTGACAGTGGGTTTGTTTTTTTTCAGTCAATGCAAAATCCATAGGTTGAACATAACGATTGCTGCCTAATGCTTTTCAAAAGGCAAGTCTGGGCAGGGTGGCCTCTGGCTTGTTCCTCAATTATTTTATGAAGCAGTAGTATCATAGCCCCAAGGAAGAGCCCAACTTGCATCCAACTCAGCGTATTGCTTTTAACCCCCAATGTGCCACTGGGCGGATTTCCCGCCAGCTTCTTTCTGGGTGATGCAAAGTCCCTAACGCTTGTCGTTCATAGCAGACCCTGGATAAAGGCCAATGATGACTGGGGCACACGGAATACTGCCTTTGCTAGGTTGGACCTGGCAACCGGCCATTTCACTGATGTAAAAAAAACGACCACAGCACACGACTTGCCATCCTGTTCTTCAAGCACCCTTTTCTGACCTCTCCCCTCCGTGCTGGGCCCTCACTCTCTGGATAGAGAAGCTCTCATTTCCAAACAGTTCTAGGGTCCTTCCGAAATAGAGCAAAAATGACCTGCTTTTTAAAAAGATACCAGCCAAATCAAGACAGATGGATGATTAAGGACATGAGCAGCATTTCCATTTGCGAGCGAGCTAAGCTAGGAGAGAAGAAAAGAGAGAGAATGATTGGGTGTCAGACCTGAGATTCTGAAGGCACAGCACATTTGTGCTCAGATAGTTCTTCTGGATCCAGCTCAAATCACACTATCTTAGTTTCTTACTTTTTACTATCTTAGTTTTTACTCTATGCTTCTGTGTTGTCAGGAAGAAGCTCATTATCAAAGCTTATTATAACACTGACCAATTTTCTTCAAGTTAGCTTTTATCTCTGACCACTGGGTGGCCAGTAAAGACTTATCTGTCATAGTAACTGTTGTATCTCTGGTACCTACAACAGGGCCTGAGACTGGCATATAGATACTGTGCAATTAATATTCAATCGATTAATGAACTAGTTAATTAATGAGTAATCAAGACTATAATGAGTAATCAAGAGTAGCCTATTCTAGTTTCTACATGTCATTTGTTTGCTATTAATTGAGCTGGCCTATTGTTATGTTGTATGTTGGCAACGGTCAGATGAACATTTTTGGATCTCTAGATCTACAACTATCTACACCCTGTCGGTTGCAACCCCTTTGGGGGTCGAATGATCCTTTCACAGGGGTTGCCCAATTCATAACAGTAGCAAAATTACAGTGATGAAAATTGTATGGTTGGGGGGGTCACCACAACATGAGGAACTGCATTAAAGGGTCATGCCATTAAAAAGGTTGAGAATCATTGATCTTTAGATAGATGAATGAATGAATGAAAGGAAGGAAGGAAGCCTCACTGGCATTGTAGTTAAGACATTGGGCAAGAGCATTGGTTCAAAATCCACCAGTCACTCTGGGGAAAAGATGAGGATATCTGCTATTAAAAAGATTTACAGTCTGGCTGAGCCCCGGTGGCGTAGTGGTTGTGCGCGGGACTGCGGCCCACTGGGATGGAGGTTCAATTCCAGCTCCCAGGAGCAAAGACTGGGCCTCCTACTCCCACCACCTGAGGGCAGTGATGCCTAAAAAAAAAAAAAAAAAAAGATTTACAGTCTTGGAATTCTATCTGCACTATGAGTCAGAATTGCCCTGAGGGCAAGGGGTTATTTGTTTAGTATACCTACATATCTATAATATTTTATTGTGTGGGTGAAAATCCATAAGTCAAATCTTTTTTTACTGAAAATACTTTTTTTTGGGGGGGGGCCATCACTGCCCTCTGGTGGGAGTAGGTGGCCCAGTCTTGCTCCTGGAGAGCTGCTGCTGGATTTGAACTGCCAGCCCCGTGGGCCGCAGTCCTGCACACAACCACTATGTCACCAGGGTTCAACCCAAGTCAAATCTTTTTTTATGATATTGAATTTTGTTTTGCATTTTCCCTCACTCTGTCCAGAACCTCCCATTGTGACCCTGATTAAAGTAGTCAGTCATGATACTGGACACCACCCAGTACTTTTGGACTATGGTTTACATGGCATGTTAAACTTGTAGTTTCCTTGAATCTTTGATTTTCTTCATTCTTTTTTTTCCAGAAGGAACACCAATAATTGTACCTTAGATAAATGTTCACAAGCTCTTAAGACCCCCAGTTTCTACTCACCACAGTTCTAGTTTCTACATGTCATTAAATCATCAATAATTCCATTACATTATTAGGTCAAGTTTTAGCATGTTGCTCAATCCAGGATTCCTCACTGACTTAATAATTGTTTCAATTGCTGGCAAAATGTTTAGGTTGTCAATGTATTTAGAATAATGCTGAAATAACTGATGGCAACAAATGTACAAATGTGCTTGGCATACAATGGATAGATGCATGGATTGTAATAAGAGTTGTATGAGCCCCAATAAAATGATTTAAAAAGAATATTGATGAAATTTATACACAATGGTGAAAGGCAGTTCTCAGTAGAATTCTTTTTTTGGAGGGGGCGGGATTGGGAGGGCAACAGCCATCAGAGTTCTTTTTTTTAAGTGTTAAAATTTATATCATTCCAACACCAAGTAACAACATGAATGTGTATGAACTGTGGATGGAGGGGGGTGGTAGCCGGGGAATTCAAAATTCCCCAAACTTTCAAAGTATATTAATATTTTTGCTTTATTTCAGCAAACTCCAAAAGACAAAGAGAGATATCAGATGGCTTCAAGGAGTGACTGGGGAATGGTTTGAAGAAATTCAAAGAAAAAAGTTTTGCAATGAAACTGATGTTAGCCAAATGCTAAAACAACCACTTACCTACAGACTGAGGAGAGGGATGGCAAGAAATGGTGAGAAAACTAAGTTTGATTTTACTGGAACCATGTGCTGGGGAATGATTTTAAGATCAGGCAAGATGGTACTTCGTTAGGAACA
>PVJH01048804.1:0-10625 GCA_004026705.1 Nesogale talazaci
ATACAGCGGATCCAAGAGTTTCTGTTTATTTCCACATGCTCGGGAAAGGAGAACGGGGGGAGCTTCCACTACAGGCCCTTCTCCCATCTCTGTGTCCTCACAGGACAAAGGTACATGCTGCCTGAGACCGTCTCCCAGACACAGAGTTAGGAAGGGCAGCCACACCCTGGGAGCACAGAGGGTTGGTGGAACAGTAGTCGTAGTGACACAGTTCCCATGCCTGGAGACCTGCGCCTCGCAGAGCCAGGCTGTGTCTGCAGGGTGTGGCTCTTCATGAGCTGGGACAGGGTATCTGGGGAGGATGTGGTCACTCAGAGGAGCCCTGAGGCTCGCCCACTGAGGATGTTCAACTGATTGAATGGGCACCCTTGAACTTAGGAAAGAAATACCCTGATAGGAAAGGGAGCAATGAATGGCACCCCAGGGTGGACCTTGGATGGACCCCAGGCTTAGTGGGTGTCCAAGGAGAGGAGACCCAGAGTCCTTGGCTTGACTAGTGTCCTTGAGAATGTGGGAAGGACACCATCATTGGACACAGCCAGGGTCAAGTTCAAGGGCTTCCGCTAGGGCTCACTGATCCAGGAGATTTCTAGTTCTGTCTGCAAAAAGGATCAGATTCTCCTAAAGGACAGTCTTTTACACTGTGCTATGCGAGGGGGTGTCTCCATGACAACATAAGAGGGGGTGTGATTACTGTTGTCAGCCCCTTGTCCCTGTCTCCTAAACTGACACCCTGACAGACAGCAGGACTTCCTGCACCCACAGGATCAGCACTTCCACTGGCCATGCAGCAGGTGGCCCCTTCAATGGCCAAGTGTCCCCCACACCCTCCAGCGACACTACTGTCTGCAGGAGCATTCCCATGGCTAGCCAGCCTGCAGGACGCAGGACACCGCCCCAGGGGCTCTCATGGGAGCTGAGGCCACAGCTCTGCTCCTCTCAGACGCTGGCAGGGGTGCCCCGCTGCCCAACAACTCACCCACTGACTCACCAGGGCTGCTTTTCCAACATCCCCTAAAAGCTTAAAGCTCACTGACAGAAAGTGTTTCCGTGCTCAGCTTGGCCACCAGTGGGGTTGACAGCCTTGCTGCACCAGGCAGCCCAACTCACAATGCACAGATCCACCAGGAGTCTTTTCAAGACCCTCCAACCACTGCCTTCACGTGGATTCTGACTCACACTGGCCCTACAGGCAGGGTATAACTACCTCTGTGGGTTTCTGGGGCTCTAGCTATTTTTTTTAATCATTCTATTGGGGCCACACATCAGTTATCACAAGCCGTACATGCACGGTGTCAAGCACACTTGTACATGTTGTCCTCATCATTCTCAAAATATTTGCTTTCTATTGAGCCCTTGGTAGCAGATCCTCATTTTTACCCCTTCTCTCCAAGCCTCTCATTAACCTTTGATAACTTATAAGTTTTTCTTAGGCTTAGGGTTAGGGTTAGGGTTAGGGTTAGGGTTTAGTTCCGGGTTAGGGTTAGGGTTTGGGTGAGGGTTAGGAAAAGAAGACAAAAAAGTATACGTTATTCATATTTTGCCACGTCTGACCCTGCCCAACATCTTCCTTCAACAGCTTTTCTGCAGTCCATCCCCCAGGGAAGGGGTATAAGTCTATCCTTGTAATCAGTTCCCCTTTCTACTCCACCTTCCCTCCAACATCCCAGTGTGGCCACTCTCACAAATGGCCCTGAAGGAAATGGAAGTCTTGAAGGGAGTGGAAAGCCTCACCTCTCCCCTGAGGAGCTGCGGGAGGCTTCAACCCACTTCCTTCCAGTCAGCAGCCAACACAGAACACAAACATGGGAGCAGGAGAGAGGGGCCCACATCCCCCACTGCCCACATGACTCTGGATTCTGCTGCCATCTGCACAGACAACCAGCGCCCCCTGCAGGTGAAACAACACTGACAGTGCCAAGGCTCAGGGCAGCCCCTGTGGGACAGGTGAGGGAGGAATGACCTGGGCCCTTTGAAGTGAAAGAGGATGTCACTCTGGAAGCTTTCCACAGTGGGGCTGGGTCAGAAAGCAGCACCTGACTGGTTCCTCTGTGGTTGCTGATGGACAGGACTGCTCTGGTCCCTGCAGAGGCAGGACAGGCAGAGGAAGTGCCCTGAGTGGGAGACTTCGCTGACATCCACTGTGTGTCTCTGCTCATGCCCCATGGGCTCTTTGCACAGGGACCACGAGGCACTGTAACAAGGGAACCGCTGTTGATTCCGGACCTACAAACCTCAGTGAAGACAGGACACTGTGTGGGCATGCAGGTGGTGGGCCTGGATGATTGGGACTGTTGCCCAGGAAGGCCCCAGGGCTGAGGGTGCAGGCAGGTGGTGCTCTCTGTCTCTCGGCTTCCTGTCCTGAGTCTTCTCTGGAGACACACAGCCCCTGCCAGGGCAGCCCTCAGCTCTGCTAATTTGCATACCCAGACCCTCTTGTACAAGGGCTGACAGAGGCCCAGGGACACCAGGCCCAGCATTGTGTCAGGGAGCAGGACGCTGAGCACCAGCACCATGACCTGGAGGCCCATCTTCCTCACCCTCCTCGCTCACTGCGCAGGTGCTCCCTGACCTCCCCTCTCTCATTTTACTCCTCAGACCAGACTGAGCTCAGCAGGGACCAGCCTCACGCAGCAGCCGCTCTTCTCTGGAAGCTCCTGGTCCAGACACCGGCTGCCCTTCATTGCAGGGATTCCCTTCCCCCTCCAAGCTGAGGGGCCCTGTGCAAACGGTGACAGAAGGGGCATACCCAGGGTCAGAGATCCCTGGAACTCAGGGCAAGTGAACACCTGGGGTGTAGTGGAAACTCCCCTCAGCTGAAGCTCCTCCCTCCTCTCTCTCCTGCAGGTTCTGTGGCCTCCTATGAGCTGACTCAGTCGCCCTCAGTGTCCGTGGCCTTGGGGGAGAGAGCCAGCATCCCCTGCAACGGAAACAACATTGGGAGTAAAAATGTGCACTGGTACCAGCAGAAGTCGGGCCAGGCCCCCAAACTGGTCATCTATCAGAATAGCAAGCGACCTTCGGGCCTCCCAGACCGATTCTCTGACTCCAGCTCGGGAAACACGGCCACCCTGACCATCAGCAGGGTCCAGACCGACGACGAAGCTGACTACTTCTGTCAGGTGTGGGAGAGTGGTGCAGGCCACAGTGACACAGGCACACAGGAAGTGAGACAGAAACCTGACTGCCAGCCCCTCGTCCAGAGCCAAGGGGAAGCACAGAGAGGCCCCGTGTGTTCATCTGTCGTGTCCTGCTGCAGCAGGGTGGTCACCAGGAGGGCCAGCGTGGTCCAGTCACTCTTGTCAGATGACAGAATCTAGCAGATCCCAGAGATCCTACCTCTTATTTCCTCATGCATGGCAAAGGAGAACGGGGGGTGCTTCCTCCACAGGCCCTTCTCCCATCTCTGTGTTCTCACAGGGCAGATGCACACACTGGCTGAGACCGTCTCCTAGACACAAAGTTAGAAAGGGCAGCCACACACTGGGAGAACAGAGGTTTGATGGAACAGTAATGGTAGAGATGCAACTTCCATGACTGGACACCCTGTGCTTTTCAGAGACAGGCTGGGTCTGCAGGGTCTGGCTCTTCATGAGCCGGGAGAGGACGTCTGGGGAAGATACTGATCACTCAGAGGAGCCCTGAGTCTTGCTATTGAATGAATGGGGTCCTCCATCAAAACTCTCTGTACCCTTGAAATTAGGATGTAAATACCCCGATGGCAAAGGACGCACCCCAAGATGTGTAAATGGTATTTGTAGGATTTAGTTTGGGATCCCTGGCTTAGTGGGTGTCCAAAGGAAGGGGACCCAGAACCATCATATATATGTATCTTAATGTCCACCTTGTATTAATAAGACAGGTTTTAATGTGAGAGACAAGGATCTGCCCCTGTGAGCATTGGACTAGAAACTGTCCCTAGGCCAGTGGTCAATAAGCTGCAACTCTCAAACCACATCCATCTCCCTCAGTGTGAACGTGCGGCTCTGAAGTCACCCCGAAAACACTTGAAGGTGGTTATTTTCGATCACAATGATTTCATTTGTTTGGAAAAACATATTGAAGGCTCTTGAGAGATTTTCAAGTTGTGAGGAGGGACAGGACTGGCTCCTAGGGATTGCCTAGGACTGTCTCATGGGATTGCCAACCTCTGCCATAGACAATTAAGTTCTATTAACCCAGGTGCTCTCAGTCCTGAGGAACAAGAAGCTTTGCAGGATTGAAGTGTCCGTGGAAGGGAGAGATTGTAGTAACTCCATGGACGACTGTGGACCTGAAGCTGCCGTCTGCAAGAATGTGACGTGTTAGGCCACATTATGTGGCCACGCCATAGGATAGAAAGGACCAGGTGTGGACCCCTCAGATGGTGGGTTGGGGTGGTTCCAGAGAGAGGACCAACGCTTCCGTTCTCATCTCCAGAGGTTTTCTGAAAACCCAAGGGGAAGGCACCAGACTTCAGAGGGTGTGTGAGGTGGACATTGAGACCAGGCCCCAGACTCCGCTTCTCACATGGGACTTGACGCTCCCGTGATGAACTCTCCACAAGGCCGTGGCCACTTCCCAGACCAGCTCCAGATGCTACTTAATCACCCTCATGAACGTAACCTAATCCACATTCACATAACCTAAGCTTGCCTCATTCGAAAGAGGTCGGAGCCTACTGCTCATCACAAGAGGAGGGTGACTACATGGCAGGAAACTGTCAAATCTCTGAGAATTGTGGCCCAGCCAGGCTGGCACACACTTTCAGGAGAAAAAAAGGTAATTCGTCCAATCAACCTCCCCTCAGCTCTTTCTACTTATCCTGGGGAAAAACCAAACCAAACAATAACAGCTTCCCCTTCAGTAGAAGGAGTCAGCAGGGTCCTGCCAGCTCTTTGAGTCTGTGCCATCTACAGAGGGAGAAAGAGTCTCTCCTCATTTTCTGGAAGATAATTGGGGGAAAGGGCTGCGCTTCAGCATCTGTGTGAGTCTGGGTAGACTAGAAAAACAAATTCATAGACACTCATAAGTGTATATAAGAGAGAGTTCTAGACACAGCTGCAATTGGATATTGAGAAAACGTTCCAGCCCAGTTCAGATCAAGTACGTCAGTCAATATTAGTCCATATGTCCAATCTAAGTCCATAAATTCCTCTTGCAGCCATACAATAATGCCGAATGCAGAAAGATCATAGGCCAGTGGGTGGAAAGTCTTGTGGATCCAGTGGCAGTATAAGCATCTCAGCACTGGCAGGGGTCTCTACATGGCTCCTTCAGCTCAGGGCACTCATGTTGTTCCATGTGTCTTGTCAGCTGCAATCAATCTCCTGGAGTGAACCCGTATCTCCCCTCCAGCAAGCTGTTTATCTCCTCTGAGTCTCCAAATGAGGTCATCAAGCTGTGACTTGGTTGACAGGCTACACTCCACCCCTTCACTCCTCAGTCTCAAATTGACTACAGATTATGAAACTACCACAGCATCTCTAAGAGGGGGGCCAGGACAAGTACTAGTCTGAGGACCCCTCCACGCACCCTTCCAAGCTTCCAAGGAGGGTCTCAAGACCCATGGAGTCAAACCTGAATTCTGAACAACTCCAGAAATATGTAGGACATTCCTTAACAAGACGCTGTCTCCCCCAGCTCCAACCTCTCAGGTCCCAGCACACAAGATGGACAGACCAGCTTGAGTTTGGGGATGGTGGGGAGAAAAGGTTGGGAGACCTGGGTCTGGGAGAGAGAAGTTGAAGGTGGCTGCCAGCAGGACCTCGGGGTCAGAGGCAGGAAAAGGCCATGTGGGAGCGGGGGGCTTGGGCGCGCTGAGATGGAGGTCTGACACAGGAGTCAGAGACAAACTGCACAGGGACACAACCCTCTGCTCTAGGACAAAGAGAACTTGGAGATGCAGGTCCCCAAACAGGGATTCTGCAAAGTGGGTAACTGGACTCAAGCTCCCAGGCCAGTCTACATCCAGCCAGGATACCACTCAGGCAGGGTGGTGATGAGTGGCGTGGACAGGTTGGGTCAGAGTTGTGGGTTTACCAGATGGAATGAATCAACCCTTGAGGCCCTGAGGTCCGGCCAGACCCAGATTTCTGACCGCAGCCCATCGGAAGGATGTGGTCCGTGATGCTCTGTGGTGGCGTCTGCCCAGAGACCACACCAGGTGCACGAGGGTAGCATCAGTGGGGGGCTGATGTGTTTTGGGACAGCCCCTTCTTCTCCCCCCATAGCCTGGGGATGTCTGGGGGTGGGGACCCAGCTTCTGAGTCCAGGGAGTGGAGTGAGTATTGGACATATACTGAAGTACTGGGATGGTTCCACCTTCAGCCTGGAATACCCCCATCCCACCCCCGTGAGCCCTCCCCCAACCTCTGAACGGTAAGGCAGGTACAGACCTTGTCTCCCTCCGGCTGAAGCTGGAACTGGACCAAAAGTCCTCGTGATAGGACGACTGTCAGGGACCCCACACCCCGTTTCTGTTCAATCATTAGTCTCTCTCCCCGTTCACTGTCAGGTCTCCAAGGTCGGGCATTTGTGGTTTCAATCTGTGTAGCACGGTCTCTCAGCCCCAAGCCAAACACTCAGAGTTGTGCAAGCAATTATGAGTAGGTAAATATTTATGCAGCTGGATCTCCCTGGAAGGGAGTGAAGTCAAACCATGAAGATGTGCTCCCCATCATCAGCTTCACTGCCTTCCTCACCTACACCTCCTCTTCTTCCTCTTTCCCACCCCCCACCCCGACTTTTCTTTTTATCATCCTCGTGGTCAAGAACTGTGAAAGGTCTGAGCGTTTATCCTGTTTGCAAGCTCGCGAGGTAGCAGGCCACAGGTTCATGGGTGCTGGGTCAGAAGGACACAAGCTCAGGCTTGCAAGACATCTAGTCAGCTGGCCAGGGTGGCTAAGCAGGGCTTGAAGGAATCTCAACACACAGGGACACAGTCCACGGATTAGGTGTCCCATGGGTAGTGTAGCTTGCAAATCAAAGCACAGGACAAACAAGACAGCTGGGCTAATATTGGACTTATGACCTTGAACTGGACGGGGATATTTCCTCAATGCTCAATTGTTCTTGTATATAAACTTCTCCCTTGTATGCATATGCGTGTTCAAGAATCTTGTTTCTCTAATCTACCAAGACTCACACAGCGGGATACCCCTGGCATATTTTTCGGTTTTGTGATATATGCAACCCAGGATTGATGAACCCAGAGAGACAGGGAGTAGAATAAGAGTTTGAGGGTGGGGGGGTATAGTTGGGGTAAGGGCAGGGCAGAAGAGAGAACTGACATCAAAGAGCTCAAGAAGGAAATGAATGTTCTGAAGTTGATTGTGATAACAATTGTACCATACTGCCTGATGTGCTTGAACTAGGGAGTAATATGCTGTCCGTATTAGCTCCCAATAAAATGATTAGCTCCCAATAAAAAGAGCCCTGGGTCAGAGACAAAGGAGAGTTTGTTACTCACAGCAGCAGCTGTCGCCTGAGTATCAGTCTTAGTATCAGTCTCAGTATCTCCCCTGGAGAATGTTCGTCTCCCCTGGGTCATGCAAGAAGAAGTGCATGCTGGGGGCAGTTGGTTCAACATGATCGTGGCAGAGGAAGACCCTGAGAGGAACTCAAGAAGTAGCTCCAACTCCAGTCGTGACTGTGGCATAGATCATCCTACCACAACTGTTGTCATGGATACATAGTGGATAGGTATACCAAAGGGCGTGGGAGGGTGTAAAGAAGCCCACCTGTTGGCAGGCGTGGATGCCAGTATAGATGTTTCTACATGCCTCACTGTAAGTGCTACGTTTATTAACAGGGAATGGATCACACATGGGGCACAGCATGGAAACTTCTAAGAAATAACCAAATACCCCAAGGGATGGCGTCCTGAGGCTAAAGGGAAGAAGACCATCGACTCAGGAGACGTCTGTGTCGACCGACACAGCATAGTTTGCAAAAGCAATGCTCTGTGTCCTGCTTGGCTCAGGAGGGCCTGGCATCTTAAAAGCTTGCGATCGTCCATCAAAAAGCAGCCCATGAACACCTCACGGTCGAAACAGTCCTATCCCCGTGGGCACTGGGTGGTCATGAGTTGAGACCAAGCCAACAACAGCCGAAACACTGATTTCCATGAGTTCCCATTTCCTTAACACTGAGAAACCATTTGATAGATGAGGACGTAGAGGTCCAGATGAGGTCAACTGTTGTCATCTTTCCAGGACCCCTTAGATGAAGGGATCCATGCAACCCTCTCGGGAAGCCTGGCCTGGCTGAGAAGCTGATGAGAAGCAGACTAGAGGGAATCAAGGAGGTTTGGCCAACTAGCCAGATGTGTTGAGTGGGGAGGGGGGCACTTCCTGGTCAGAACAGAGTCACCCAGCTGCAACCCACCCCACTGAACTCAGACCCCACCCCACACCTTCTCTGCTGAGCATCCAGCTGCTCTCCACAGCCCCTCCAGGGACTCGCTCAGTACATGCTCCAAAGAGCTGGGACACCTTTGGGGGGTTGAGGGTGGGAGCAGGTGTGCCCTCCAGGGACCAGACACTGGAGGCAGGAAGACCAGGGGAAGGCAGTTGAGTCCTGGGTTCCGACCACAATGGAACTGTTGGTAGATGTCCCTCTGGGAGAGACCCCAGGCAATGGCCATGAGCCCCAGAAGACACCAGTTGCTGGAGACAGAAGTCAGTCACCAAGGCCTCGCTGTAGGCCAGGGTACCACTCCTGCCAGAATCTGTGCTACAGATTGGCCCCTGGACCTCTGACCACGAGTCTGGATGAGGCCCTGGTGGAGTCTGAGGGAGTGCCGATGGTGCTGGCCACTACTGCTGCTACTAGGCCTGGGCACCCTCAGCCTGCAGCAGCAGACGGGGACCTCAAAAAAGGGGGCTCCAAGCCCCCGACCTCCAAAGGGAAGCGACCGATCCTACCTGTGGAGCACGTGGAACAGGTAAGGCCTGCTCGTACGTGAGGGAGGGGGAGTGAGAGAGGGTCCAAGTGGGGGAGTAGCTGAGGAGGTGGACGAGTTAGGATGGGGTGGGAAGAAAGGGACAGCAGCGAGGTAGGTGAACTCTGTCTTCTTTTTGAAAGGTTCCGATTTTGTTCCACACCAATTTCTTTTCTGAAAGAATGTTGGGTTTTGAAATATCATTTATCTGGGTTGCTGGGGCTTGAGACCCATTGACAGCTCACTTACACCTGGCGACCCTGGGGGGTCTCCTGGCCAGAGCTTCAGCACAGGCTTTCTAGTGGGACACATACACCCTCTCGGTCAGAGCACCCAGGCAGGGTCCTCGGGGAGACCATGTTCCCCAGTCCCACCTAGGATCCCCCAGCAGCACCCTCTCCTCTGTGACACAGGGCTGTGTGTCAGGGAATCCAGATGACAATCTGAGCCGGACAGCTGCTGCCTGCCATTCTAGTGACAGAGCCTCCTCCTCGTGGCCCCAGACGGTCCAGAGAGGTCAGGCAAGCTGCCCCACGAACCCCTGCCAAACTATAGTGTGTGACCAGGATGCCCAGACAAGGAGGTACAGGGAACCAGGGAAGAAAGGGAGTTGTGGGGTCCTGACTCAAGTACAGTCATACCTTCAGGTCCACACCTGGGAGGAGAACCCAGGACCCACAGTGCAGCTCCAGAGACAAACACATGGCCCTCAGCACAATCATGGGGGTGGCTCAGCTATATGGGCAGGTCTCAGCTGGGACTTCACAGCTGAGCGGGGGCAGGGGGGTGGGCGGGGGGCTCTCTGTGTGCCCGAGCAGAGAAGAAACGTGAGATGCCACATGACTGGAAATAGGCAAAGCATCAGGGAGCAAACCAGATGTACTTCAGGGGGCCCTGAGACCAGACTTTGAGCGTGAGTTCCTGGGATCCTCAGAGAGATTTCAACAGGAAAGGTCTCAGCATCTGTTTGTGAACTAGGGTCTGGAGTGAGGCCAGTTCAGAGAGCCAAGGCTGAGTCCAGAAAAGGGTGCCTGCCAGGGGCCAGGTGACGGGCTGGGAGGCGGGGGAGGACAGCGTACCCAGGGATTGGGGTCTATAAGTCTCCCGTGAATGGGCAGTTCATTTGAGGTGGAGGAAAAAAAACATCTGTAAGATGTACACCTGGTTTAGCAAGATGCAACCCTCCGTAAACTGTTTACTATTTAAATGACATCTTTCCGCTTCTAGGCTTTATATGGAAGAGGGATCAGACATTACTCATGATGAGAGAAAGCTGGAGGGCAACAGCTGCAGAAAGTGCGTGTTGACCTATAATGTCACACGCATCCTCAGGGATCTCACATGAACCTGCACACTTGTGTCTCTTCAAACATGTTTCTGAAGCATCTGGAAAGATGCAGAAACAATTAATGTTTTTAATATAGTTCTATAGTTGACAAGGCTCAAACTACCTCATTTAAGGATGTCATGAGTTTTATGTGACAATAGTTGTGGGGATTTTTAAGTGAATGTCATATTGAATCTGCAGATGCTTCCAAAATTTGTCTGAAAGCTGTATTTCAAAGCTTGTCAGAAAATACTGACAGGCTGGGTCTCGGGCTGGCGAGACCCTTCCTGACTTTCATTTGGACTTGATAATGAAATTTTCTAGCTGTTTCAAATTAGACTCAAAAAACGTGTCTTCTGTTTGGTCTTGTAAGAG
>PVJH01048805.1:0-10708 GCA_004026705.1 Nesogale talazaci
GGGGCTACCCCCCGCCGCCAGGGGCCCCCTTCTCATCGCCAGGGGAGGGCGGGATGGGCACCTGGGTTCCACCCACATCTCACTGGGACCCAAGCAGCCGATTCCAAGGTTCAGAGCAGCTTCCTCTCTTTGTTGGCAGGGCTGTCGGGATCTGGTCTCCAGAAAACTTAGTGGTCGGGCCTGGTGTCTGCAGGGGGAGCAGAGATGCAGCTGTCAGAGGGCAGGGCAGTGGACTGTGAGGCAGCTAGGTAGAGAGGTGGATAGGAGCCACACATCATGCCACAGGGTGAGTGGCCCAGGAAGGCCCCTGCTGAGTGTGGAATGCATCAAGGCAGCAAGACAGTGAGAAAAGCCCCCATGGGAGTAGGCCCTGAGCCCCACCCCCACAGTAGGGGGCTCCATGACAAAGCAGGGGCCCAGTGCTTCCTATGAGTCTCTGCTCTGGGCTTCCTGAGGAGCACAGGCTGGTGGGGAGGAGGGGACTCCATGACTTTCATCTTTCTCAAGGAAGCGCTTGGCACTTGCAAGCCACATTTAATGAGCCAGGTGTTTACAGAACTGACTGCCCGTCTCCCTCTGCCCACACCAGCCCTCCTACCTGCTCCGGCCTCTCAGGGCCGTCTCATCCTGGTCCAGAACTAACCTCCCCACAGCCTGCCTTCCCCCACCTCCTCTGACACCGTCCTCCAGGGGAAGCCAAGCGCTCCATCCAGGCTTCTATTCCAGTTCTTGGCAGGACACGCTGTCGTTTATCTTTTTATACATGTGTAATTTATTCTTGTCATCGTTGAATATGCATAGCAGAACGTACAACGATTCAACCACTTCTACATGGACAATTCCGTAACGCGGATGACATTCTTCAAGCTGTTTCAGATACACGTATATAAAGTCGTGTGTGTGAGTGTGTGTGTGTGTGTTATTAGATTGCTTGACTCTAGCCCAAGTGCCAGAAAAGCATCGAAAGCAGTTTCTCTGTTACTTTTCACCCCTTTCGTAACCACGCAGACCAGTGTTTAGAGCTGATGGGGAAGGAAACGGCAAGACTTTGAAGTTTGTGGCAGTGTGTGTGTGTGTGTGTGTGCGCGCGCGCCACACACACCGAACCATGCAAAACACTGTTGCATAGCCCATCTTAGGAGAAGCGTGACAACATCCCAGTAAGGCCCCATGTCTGTAGACCTTGTTCTCCCACCCAGCCCCCACCCCATTCTCCTCGTCTCCACCCCAGGCCTGCGCGTCTTTCTCTCTCAAAGCCTGCTCCTTTTGGTTTATAACCCATTTTTCTTCTCTCTTTTCCCCTTTATCATGTGTCGTGAAGCACTATCTGAGATGGACTCACTTTGCGGGGCATGTTATACGGTGTTTGGCAGCCTCGCCGTAGTTTGAGGATCCACGATACGCCCGTGTCCGTGTGGACCAGTGGGTCACCCGCTCCCCACAGAGGGGCTGCGGCACACGCGAGTGTCTTTGGCGTGTACCCCGAGTGAGAGAGACTGCAGGGCCATCGGGTCTTCCTGTTCCTGTGTGTCGAAGGAAGTTCCACACGGTTATCCGCTGGGGCTGAACCGTTCGGCAATCTCTGCATTCTCTTCATTTGTTACTTTCGGCTTTTCTCTCCATCTTCGAATTAGCACTCTCTCCTGGCCAAGAAATGTTGCCCGCTCTGGGTTCTCCTTTTCCGCTTGGGATCAACATGAACGCCGTATTTCCAGGAGCTTGTCGCCCTCTTTCTTCGACTTCCGCGATGTGGGTGCTTTTCATCGTGTTCGTTCGTATATTTGTGCCCAGCATTGAGCCCGTAAATTGGCCCCTATTTTTACATTGATGATCGTTTCAGCTCTGGGGTCTATACTTAGATCGGTGGCTCATCTTGAGTCCAGTTTAGTATCTGATGTGATGCATGGGTCCTGTTTCATTCTTCTGCAAATGGAGATCCAGTCTCCAGAACCATCTGGTACAAAGAAAAAGAGAAAAAGAACTCTCCCTTCACCATTTAATATGTCTTAGGCCCTTATCAACAAGGAGGTGTCTGGGTACGCCGTTGTTCAGCGTTCTCTGTTCTGGTCCCTCAGTCTACAGATCTCTCACGGTACCAGGTTATTCGATTATTATCAGACAGATGGTTTCCAAAGATGCTCTTCTGATTGAGGATATGCCGTTTCACCTTTTCTTGGTAAAGTTCTGATGAGCAAAAGCTTACCTTTTAAGGTTTCTGTTGTTGTGTGTTATTTGCTGTTTGTGCATGTTGTGGTTTTAGGTTGCACATTCTGGCCGTTAATCCAAGTTGAATTTGCTTTTAGGTATGGCACGAGGCATGGGTCCTGTGTCGTTTTACCTGGTGTGGAAATCGTCCTTGTCCTGACACCGTGTATCCAGAGCCTCCCCTCTCTCTGACTGGTCAACAGTCAACTGACCGTCACGTGCTGGTCACTGCTGGGCTCCCCCCTCTATTCGACTGATTCAAGTGTCTGTTGTTATGACAGGCCATTTGATTCTGTCATATGTTTTAAAATCAAGAAATGGAAGTCCTTGGTTCCCTTTCAACATTGCTGTAGCTACTTGGTGCCTCTTGCCATTCCGTATAAAATGACATATTTGTTTTCCCATCTATTCCCATGAAGGCTGTTGGGATTTTCATCAGAGTTGTCTGAAACCTCTCGGCTGCTTTGGGTCATACGAACATCTAAACCCTCCATGAACCTGGAGCAAGGTTCCATTCATCGAAGATTTCCTTAACACTTGTCAGCAGAGTTTTAAAACTTTCATTATGTCAATCTTTCCCCTCTGTGGTTACATGTGTCCCTAGGCATTTTATTTTCTTGGATGCTGTTGAAGGTGGGATTGCCGCTCGGGTTCCCTTGCAGGTCTCTCGTTGCTGGTGTGTGGGCCCCATCGGGTTTTGCTTGTTGACCGCACACCCTACAGCTGCACTTATCTTTCCCATTTGTTCAGGAGGCTCTTTTGTGGAAGCTTCGGGATTTTTCTGCATATAAGATCATGTCTACTATATAGGAATATATATATATATATATATATAATTTTTGCGGTTTCTTTTCCCATATGGATACCTTTTGTTTCTTTCTCTTGCCTTATTGCTTTGGCTAGGCCTCTTCATAAGATATTAAGCAGAAGAAAAGAGTGAGCTCTGTTACTGTGTTCCTGATTTCGAGAGCATAGCTTTCTCAGTCTTTCTCCATTTGTTTCATGTTGGGCGTTGGTTTTCATTTTTGCCCCAAACCCTATTGAGGCATCCCCCTTTCATTCCCATCGCCTCAGGGGTTTTCGTCAAGAAAGCATGCTGGATCTTTTTGGGGTGCATGTGTGTGCACACGCACGTGTTCATCCATAAAGATGATCATCTGCGTCTTTCCCTCTGTCCCATGGTAGATTCTCTCGATTGAGTCTTCCAGTGTCCAGCCACCCCTGTGCTCGTGGAATAGCTCCCCCGTATTTGTCCTGTTGACAGCTCTGTCCGCCCCCCCCCCCCCCGCCGTGACATGGGAAGTCTCACCTTCCACTGTCAGCCGTGGCCTCTCCTCCCCGCACGTGGTGAAATCGGGTTGCTCGACCAGGCTCCGGTCTCAAAGCGGCACCCGGTTCATCGCCTGCCCCAGCCTGCCGTGCTGCTGACTGACGCGCTCTCTCCCTCTCCCTCCCCAGGGCTGACGAGATTGAAATGATCATGACCGACCTCGACAGAGCAAACCAGGTAGGTTTTCAATGGCCGGAGGCATGGGACTACGAGAGCGTGCCAGTTTCCCTCGCAGGGGCGGGTTCTAAATCCAGACGCCACTTACTCTGATTATGCACACACGTACACATATGCGTCTGTGTGTGTCTGTGTGTTATGGAGAGCTTGTCAGCCTGGGCTTTTTCTCTCATGTCACAGAAAGTTAAAAAACTACTGGGGAAAATCACTGCCTGTGTCCCCCCCCCCCCCCCCCTCAGCAGCGCCTGGTCTCACTGTCCAGAACTCCCTTGGTGCAGCAGCCGCCCCACAGTTGGCTCCTCCTCCTTTCCCTTCATCCATCTCCTCAGTGTTCGTCTGTCCCCTTGGCGGACACAGCGTGCAGGAGAGGCCTTTGCCGTCTCCTTCAGATAGAAAGGATTGAATTGAAGCCAGGTGATGTGGAATCGGCTCCCCGGCCCGTTCCTGGACTCCCCACAGACTCACCAGACATGCCCTGTGTTCCCCAGCATATGGTGGCTCTGAGGCCTCAGCTGCCTGGACTGGTCAGCACCTGAACAGCCTCTTCCTCCCCAAGGACTCCCTGTGACGGGGATGTGAAAGCATTTGCTCCAGCAAATGGTTCTGCTGCTCCAAAGGGAATAGGTCCCCCTGTTCATTTCCCCCCGAAGCAAGAAAGGCAGCATGTGCCATGAAGTGGTTCTCAGCCCCAGAAGGCCACGGCCATGACTTCTCCCCCACTCCATTTACAGCTGGCTCATTCCGGCCCAAGAACAGTTAAGTGGTCTGTCTAGGTGACCCAGGTCAGCACGGCCCCAGTGAAACAAAATCATCTTCATCCTCCTCTTTCTCCTCCTCCTCCTCCTTCTTCGCTCTCAGACCTCAGAGTGGTCCCCAGACCTTGACAAGCGCTCAACGTACCATACTGTCCTTGCCCACTCCCCAGGCCCCAGAACACCGTGACGTCAGAGGGAAGTAAAGTGGGCTTCCATGGGAACCCACGCATGGAGTGGGCGGGTTTCCAAGTTCTTCAGGGAACCTGGTGCCGTGGGTGCAAGGTGGGGCACCTCTGATACTCAAGGCCCAGCACACAGTGTGCGTTTCGGAGAGACGTGTGGCACGTATCGTGTGAGCAAGTGTCATGATGGCGGCTATACTAACGAACTCCAACGAGAGACCTACTGCCCTCAAGCCCCTTCTGACTCACGGCGACCCCAGCGGACAGGGTTGGACTGCTGGGAACCGTTACAGACCAGGCGGCCTCCTCTTCCTCCCCAGGAGCAGCTTGGTGGGTTAGAACTATCGACCTGGCCATTAGCAGGGCCCTACGCCCCCAGGGCGCCTCACCGGCAAATGTTCAGCCCATGCGAATCTTGAGGGACGAGGTTTGGGCTGTGCGAGTCCACCCCGCAGTAGCTCTTCTCCTAAAACATGGCACCATCTCCAGGTGGACAGCGCGTCCATGGTCCAGCGCGAGCTACGGTCAGCCGCGAGCTCCCAGGGCTCTCGACTATCTTGTATCGGGTTTGGCTCCATGCCGTAAACCCTGAGGAACAGCCAGAAGGCATGCCCCTCGAGATGCCAGAAGTGCCCCCGGAGCCGAGAAAAGCTCAGACGTGACAGGAGCAAGCCAAAGGTTGAGGTTTGCAGCTGCCCCTGCCCTCCCGTGTCAAGAGAAGCGCACACAGAGTGAGGAGCAGCCTGCAGCATAGAAAGGGCTCTGTCTGGGCGGGGCTGCCAGCACAAGGTCTCCTGAAAAAAAAAAACAAAAAAACGCAGTTTCCCTGTAGGTGCAGGTGCCAGGGGCTTCAGAAGGTTCACGGGGGGGGGGAGTCCCTTCTACCAGGTCTGGAGAGCTCCCTCGTACGTGACTCACCACCAGCTCAGAGTGCGCCCCCCACCCCCACCCCCCGACAGGGTAGGACTGCTCCTGTGCGTTCCCGAGACTCGAACCCCGTCTGGGAGGAAAAAGTCTCGTCTCTGTCCCAAAGAGTGGCTGGTGAGCTCAAACTTCTGGCCTTGCGCTTTGCGGCCTGATGCTCAACCACTGTGCCACCAGGGCCCCATGGACCCTCGTTTGTGAGGAGTCGGGGGTGACGTGTAGAACATCGTTGTCAGGCCAGGCTGCTGGAACCTGTCACTAAGGCACCCCTCCTGTGATGTCTCGGAGGGCCGCTCTGTGTGAGGCTCACTGGCCTGGGTGACATCACAGGCGTTCTTCCCGCCCGAGGGCTGGACGTCCCCCACCCTTGGTGTCGCCCAGCCGTCCAAGGGTCACCTGGGCTGGGCTCGTGCCTGGTTCTATTACAGATGCATCCCCGGGCTGCCTCAGGCTTACCTTGGGGCTGCTACTGGCCCCGTTTTACAGATGGAGAAGCCGGGGTCGGCACCTGGTAGTGTGCAGAGCCACGCCCTTCCCTGCCGCGTGGCCAGAGGGCTGCCCTTCAACACCAGCTAGTCCCCCCCGGCCCGCATGGCCGGGAAGCACGGTGCCACCTCCCAAAGGCCCTCACACACCCCTTTCCCTGGATGGGCGCCTTCACTCAGCTAGCCTGTTGGGCTCACCTTGGCAGAGCCCTCAGGGCAAAGAGAAAGTTAACCTCTGTCGCACAGTTGCCATGCGTGCTTTGTCGCTTGCAACACACAGAGAGTAGAACGAGCTCCGAGACTGTCAGTCTTTACAAAAGCAGACCTCCCCTTTTCCCAGGGAGCAGCGGGTGGCCTCAGACTGCTGACCCCAGAGTCAACAGCCCCACACCTAATCCACGAACCTACCACGGCCCCTGGGAGAAAGAGGAGGAAAGGTCTTTCTAAGAGGAAGACCAGGAAGGTGACTCCGGGCTTTGACCTTCAACTAGGAGACCTCCTCCCCAGATAGACATGAGAGAGGGGCAGCCAGGCCCACGGCCAGCCGGGAGGAAGGTAGGTGAGCTCTGGGCATGGAGGTAGGAGAGGCCAGTGGACCGTGAGTCCGTCAGAAGAGACACAGGTGAAAGGCGATGCCCAGTGTCTGGACCTCGGAGTTGGGCCCTCGCTGCACGTCAGGGAGTGGAGAGACCAGGCACTGCAGAGCAGTCAGCAGCTGTCTTGCTAGAACAAGAGAAGGACTGGCCGTGGAGGAGAGGTGGGCTCGGATGGACAAGAGCACTAAAGCCTGACTCCAGGCTCCTCCCACTGGGGAGAGTCCCCAGGAAGAGCGATGCACTAGCTCCCCCGGGGGGGCACTACAAACCCTGCCCCAGAGCCAGAGTGCTCGGCCGAGACCAGCGCTGTGCTTCCTTGCTAAAGTACTTGTGTGTCGATCGTGGGCACGAGGCTGGCGGTCAGCAACTGCAGCTACGGACGTTTGCATGAACACTCACCAGGGTTACGGGTTGACCTTCTACCTTACCAGATCAGCGGTTTAAAACCACCAGTCACTCCCTGAGGAACAAAAAACAACCGTGCTTTCTCCTCCCAGAGTTTCCATCCCAGAAACTCCCGGGGGGCAGGTCTGCCCTGTCCTGTAGGGTCTCTGTCAGTCAGAGTCACCCCGATGGCCAGGAGGTAGGTTTGGGGGTTTCAGACCTGGTCCTCCTTTCTCAGAAAAGTACAGAAGCCAAGTACGGGGCGGCCAGGGGACACTCCCATGGGGGATGTTGCTGCCTGACAAGCCTCTGCCCACCGATAGGCAGCTCCGCCCGGGGCATTTGCTTGTGCCTCTGCCAAGGGCCTGATTGGCACAAAATATCGGGTTGGTGTTGCCTGAGAGCCCCAGCTCTGTGTTTGGGGTTAAGGCTCCCATCAGTGATGGCAGTTGAAGCCATGAGACTGGGGTCGTCATCATCAGGAAAGTAGAAGAGTTGTGAAGCAAGTGGCCCCAGTCAGCAGAGGTACTAGCCCAGCATGCCCCCTCGCCCCCTCAGCAACACACGATGGGGTTGAATGCAGCAGCCACCCAGGACCACACACCCCATCCCAGCTGCTGCTCCACCACCCAGGCCCTGCTCCCTCCTTAACCGCCTCTCTGCCTGTCCAGCCTGTCATGTTCAACTGCCAGGCCACTTCCACTCTTTGGCAGGGAGGACCCTCAGGGTATAAAGATTAATCGAAAAGGTAGGCTAGCGTAACTCAATCAAACAGGACATGACCACAAAGGGACAAACCAGAGCAATTCTGCCCATGAACTTGGAAACAGAATAGAAGCTTTGGAGACATTCAGCAGCCTGAGGGAGACAGGGCCAGGGGCCAGGGCTTGTGCTGGGAGCCAGGCCCTGCGGTCAGAGGCGCCTCAGCTTGAGCCGGATGCCTCGTGAGCCCGAGACCCGCGTGGCCTCAAGTTCTGCTTCCGCCCAGACATGGCGGGCACGAGTGTGAGTCCAGGGTGTGCTGCTCCCTCACTGGGCTGCTGCCAGGACAGTTTCTCCACGCGCTGAGAGCAAGGCCAGCCTGCCCCAAGTCATGGTCATCACAAAGCTGGAGAAGCATACTGGGTATGCGCAGCTCACCTGGAAATGCGCTGGAGGCACTGAGGGAAGCCTTCTTGCAGCTGTCGCAGGTGCCGCGTGCCCACAGCCGCCACCTGGCCAGGTCACTGAGCATCTGACAGGCCGGGCGGCACTCGATGCTCCCTGGAACTGCGAGGTGGGAGGCAACCAGCAGTTGGCAGGCCTGATCAAGTACTGAGTTGGATGGGGTGCACTTCTGGAGCTCCCCAAAAGCAGACAGGCGGAGGCTACCAGCACCTGCCTGAGAAGACTCTCTGCGGCTGAAACACCCTTATCCGGCTGTGCACGGAGCAGGAGGAGGCTCAGCGTGACAGGAGCCAACCTTAGGATCAGTCTAGGCCATCCGGGACCCGGCAGTGTGCCCCCCACTCACTCATCCACCCAAGCCATGCAGGCACGCGCGCGCGCGCACACACACACACAATGGCCCTGCCAGCCACCTTTCCCCTTGAGTCCGTGGCCCCCAGCCCACCCCCGGCTTCCTTGCGCATTGCCATCAGCCACCACGCCCCCCCCCCCCCCCCACTCCCACCTAACATTGTGTTGTGTCCACACGAGCTCATCAGTCCGGTGGACCTGAGGGCCATGCCGTCCACGCGTGTGAATCCTCCCGGGGGTCCAAAGGGCTTGTGATCCTGTGTCAGACGGCGAGGAGGAGACAGAGAGAGGTGGCTTGTTGCCGCGGGGCCGAGGACTCGCTCCAGGGGGGCACTGCTTGCCTGCCCCTCGAATTGCGTGCCCATCAGTGTCCAGGCATGCAGGCATGCACGCTTCTTCCCGGGAGTGCTAGAGCCAGGGCTGCTGCTCCCCCTCCTGGGGCCTCTGGTCAGCTAGTGGCAGCAGAGAGCGCTGTTGGCACAGATTTAACCCCTCAGAGAAAGGCCTGGCTCTCCCTAAAGCAGCCGTGCTTCCACGCCACAATGGTGGGACCCCTCCCTCCATGCAGGCCAACACCCACCCCATCACGCACGCTGTCGAAAGAAGATGGCCAGAGCGTCTAACTCAGTGTTTACCCGTGAGAATGACTCCCAGGAGCCATCCTGCAATAAAGTCTTCTTAGTCTATGAGGATAGGAAGAAATTGAATCAAAAGACTCTATTCCACTTGTATTTATTCAGTCTGGGAAATTCAGTGGGCCGGAGCGTTAGTATCAGCAGGGGACTCCTTGCTCCTAGCGTTAAATTACTGTCATAATCGCTCAATTATTTCTTCCTTGTACTGTTTAAAATAAAAATCCATCACATTCTATGTTTTTTTTTTTCCCCTAGCATTTATTAGGTTGAGTGTTTAGGAAAATCAATTATAGCCAGTCAGGCATGAATTGATGAATGTTCTTGTAATAATTGTCAGTTGTTAAACCGAATGTTCTCTCTCTCTCTCTCTCTCTCTCTCTTTCCCTCTCTCTCTGTATCCCCCTTAGAGGGCAGAGGTAGCGCAGAGGGAGGCGGAGACCTTACGGGAGCAACTCTCTTCAGCCAACCACTCTCTCCAGCTCGCCTCGCAGATCCAGAAGGCACCGGACGTGGTGGGTAATCTCCCTGCCCCGGCCCTGCCCGCCTGCCACCTGCCACCATCTTGTTATGTGTGCCCCGAACGTCTCCTTCAGGGAATAATGTCTTTGACCCCACTTGCTTTCCTGATGGGGAAGGTGTTTCCCCCCGCGGGGCTGGAGCCTGGCCCAGTCAGCGAGCAAGTCTCAGCTGATGGAGGGGGGGGGGGGGGGGGCCAGGCCGAGGAAACGAGCTAGCCACGCCCTTGTGGAGACGCCCAAGGGAATCCCTCCTGGGCCCGGACTCCCCGGGGGAAAGCTGTGCCGGGTGAGCTGGGGAGGCCAACAAGGGAACAGCGTCGCCACCTGCCTCCACGTGACCACCTAGCCAGACGCTCACTCACATGAGGTGCCGACAGGCGGCCAGAACCAGCCCAAGCTGGGGTCATCTAGCCTCGTGATACCTCCAAGGGTGACAAGTCACTCTCCCTGACCGTGCCCCGGGTGACCAGGAAAGCCCCGCGTGCCTGGTTCTCAGTGGTGGTCTGGAGCCCAGGCAGTGAAACATACCAGGACTCAGTTGCCTTGCTTGTACAAGAACTCTGGTCCTCTGGCAAGCAGGTGGCCATTGGAGACTCATTCTTGAAGCCCTCGCCATGTGGCCAGGCCTGTCGCACACACTGGGGAGCAGAGAGGCCTGAGGGGAGGGCCTGTCCCCAGAGGCAGCAGTCTCCAAGGAAGACAGTGGCTGTGGTGTGGGAGCCAAACGTCCAGGTGACAGCCTCGATTTCAGAGCCTGATGGGCAAGGCCGTTCATGGTCACGTCTTCATGCAAGTGAGGAAGCAGGGGCAGGGAAACTCCTCCTCCCCAGGAAGTAGATCACCAGTCCTTGGTACCAGGGTGTGCTGGAAATCCTGGGCTGGTGGGGCACCATTAGGAGTCCTGCAACTCCCTCTCTTTCCACCTGAGTGAAACCTGTGAGCACCAGGGCTCCCCGGGTGGCCTGTGTGTGTGAGGGTCTCGCACCTCTGATGGGTGGG
>PVJH01048806.1:0-10627 GCA_004026705.1 Nesogale talazaci
TTGATGGAAGAAAGTAGAAAAATAAACCAGCATATTATAAAAGTAATTTGTTAGTAAAATGTGCAAATACAGATAGCCAACCATTTAATTTATTTACCTTGAAATAGAGGCACTTTATCAGTTTTAGCCATGTTTAGCATGGTATTTACCATTTCTTATCAATCACTCAAATGATAAAAAAGAACATAAAGAGTCAGAAATTTACATTTAATTCATTTCATACTATTTATTTAAAATGAGTTCTCTTAGCCTCGTGGGTGAGGATTTCTGCTGCTACCCACAAAGTTGGTGGTTCAGACCCTGGAGCATTCTGCTGGACAAAGATGACATTTTCTGAATCTGGAAAGATTTACAGGGCTCGGAATTCACAGGGGCAGTTCTACTCAGTCCTGCAGAGTCAATATGGGTCATGACTGAATCCAAGGAGGGTTTCATTTTTAAGTAGATATTACTCTCACTTTACTCAGAAAGGAATTTGGACTCAGTTAAATGAAATGAATTCTTTGAAATGATCTGTTAGAAACTTGCTTTGCTTGCTTTATCAGCTCTCTACATAAGAAAAAGGGATCTCATTGTGATCATACCGATGCTCTTGCTACATGTCATGGATTATATTCTGACTCACAGCAGGCATTCGTAAAATAGAACAAAGCACTTCTTAGTCCTGGGTCATTTTCATAATTGTTGTACTTGAGGTTATTGTTATAACTATTGTGTAAGTCCACTTCCTGGAAGGTTTCTTTTTTCGTTTGACCCTCTTTAAAATCAAGCATGATGGCCTTTTCTAGGGAATAGTGTCTCTTAATAACATGTTGAAATGCATCAACTGAATTCTTGTCAACCTAGATTCTAAAGAGAATTACTTTTTCTTCTTGAGCTGCCCTTTAAAATGTTCTATTTAACTCTTTTCCCCTTCATTTCTTTGTTAGTTAGCTACTTTCATGTTTAGCAGTAAATTATGGCCTATCTTCTAAATCCACCTTTTTGTCTTTTTAATGACCTTTTGCTTTCTTTTTGTATGATATTCTTGATGTCATCCTATAATTAGTCAGATGTAAGATTCTCTGTTACAGGGTTCAATGTTTTAAATTTGTTCCTGGGAAGCTTTCTAAATTGAATTAGGATAGACTTGAAGTTGTATTTTGGATCTCATGGACTTGATTTAATTTTCTTCAACTTGAACATGAACTTGCATAATATCACTAGATAGTTTGTTCTACATATGACCTCTAACTTTGTTTTGAGATAATGATATGATCTCCTTCAATATTTCTTCCCAGAGATAAAGTAAATTTGATTCCTCTGAACTTCATTGGATGAAGTGTCCATTCATAGTCACTGTTTATGTTGTTAAAAAATAAATAATTTCAGCTGAGCCCTGGTGGCGTAGTGGTTGAATGTGGGACTATAGCCCGCAGAGCTGGCAGTTCAAATCCAGCAGCAGCTCTCCGGGAGCAAGACTGGGCCTCCCACTGTCACCAAAGGGCAGTGATGCCCCCCCCCCCAAATAAATAAATATTTTCATGAAGAAGTAGTTGTTCATGCCAAAATTTTATGGTGTGATCTCCTTTTCACTTATATTATTCCACTTCCTTTTGTCACTTATACTATTATTCAGATTTATCCACCAACCAGGAAAACTTGTCATGAAGAAATGTAGGGGTTCTAGGGAGCACCCCGATGGTGTAGTGGTTAAGCATTGGGATGTGATTGACACAGTTGGTAGTTCAAAGCCATCAATAGCTCTGTGGGAGAAAGACTTGACTATCTACTCCCTTTAACAGTTCCTGTCTCAAAAATGCACAAGGGCTTGCTGGGAGTCAACATTGACTTGATGGGGCTGGGTTTGATTTGGTTGCCATCATCTTCAGTCTGAATTTCATCAAACATACATTCAAGATTTATTGATAATTGTTGGCAGCAGAAATGAAAACATTGAAACAAAAGAGAAGGCACAACCACTGGAAACTATGGCCTTTATTAGTTCAATTAAGCTGTGACTCTAAACTCATCACCATTGTGTCAATTCCATCTCATAGACCTTAATGAACTAGGTAGAACTGCTTTGGTGGTTCTCTGCAACTGTAAATCTTTATAGGAGTAGAAAGTCTCATATGTATCCAGAGGTACAGTGGGTGGTTTCAAACTGCTGACCTTGAGGTTAGTAGCTCAACGAGTAATCATTATACCACCAGGACTATTTGTGACCCTACAGGAAACAGTAAAACATCACCACAGGATTTCCTAGGCAGTATTTTTTATGTAAATTGACTGAGTTTTTCATCCAACTGGGTTGCTGGTGCTTTTCAATAGTTGACCTTTTGGATAGCAAGACAGGACTGCTTATCAGAAGGGCTACTTTTAAGTGATAGAAAAAAAATTGTGAGATTTACATTATCAGAAGGAGAATAATGGGTAGCGATCAGGTTTCTGGGTGTTTCATTTAATATTCAGTATCGTGCTGAGTAATTGCTTCATCTCAACTCTTGGTAGAAATTCTTTTCATGTAATTAATATTGATTTTGTTACATAAACACTTATTTAAAGTAGAAGAGCACTGTGGCCCAATCCTGCAAATTGAGGTTTTGTTGTTGTTTGGTTCTTAAGAAAGAATGACTGTAAACTGAATTGCAAAGACAGTCCAGAATTTAGGTGATAGAATGCAGAAATGTTGTATTTAATTATTTCAGAACTGAAGAATAAACTAGATAAACCTTAGACAATTTAAGCATATCAGATAATGTCTTAAAATAATTTCCACCAACCCACATACATTCCACCACTTTTGTGCTGACTTAGATTTGTAAGAACCTTGTTTAATGTTTCAGAGGCTATCAATCTTTACAGGATAGGCAGTCTCATATTTCTTGTGCAGAGTGGTTGATGGATTTGAACAGCTGATCTTATATTGAGCAGCCCAATGACAAGAGTAGATGAAAAAGAGATTTTCAAAATCAGAGAGCAGATATAAATCATACACAAGAAAAGAATAAATCTATAAGACATGCAATAATAATCCCAAAATTAAAAGAAATATCATGGCAAGTTTTAATTCAGTGACCAAGTAATATCAGAAATTATAATGCAAACAGTGAAATATGAAAACAAATTTTTCTGAAAAGGAAAAAACAAAAGGAAACTGTAATCTTAAGAGAAAAATAAAATATGGATGAATTGCCAGAGTGTAACTTTTCAATAATAATAATTTATGCCAAACATATGTACATACATATGTCAGATAGATATACAAAAGAGTTTCAAAAATGGTAGATATTTTAACTACACTACATTTTAAATCTCTTTTGAATCTTTCTAATGACCACTTGTCACTTTGTCTTTTTTAAATCGTCCTATTTTTCTTGGAACACTGTCTTCTCACTTGTGATATTTTTTGTTGCTTTCTTCTTTCAGTTTTTCACATTGTGTTTCAACAAGAATGCTTTTATTGTATCATTTGTAGCTTCCAGACAATGTTATTTGGTAGCAGAAGCAAGAAGGAGACTTCGCTTTGTTCCCCTCAACCTGAACTGGCTGTACCTAGAATAGAAGGGGTGATTTTAGTTAACCTTGGGACTGCACTCAAGCTGCACAATTCACTAGGTGTGGGACCAAGAGGAGTCTAGGAAATTCTCTCAGTCTCCTCATTTAAAAATAGGAATGAAAATACATGAATTATATTACCGTTCTAGAGTCAGATGATTACTGTCACATAATAGGTTAAAATAGTAAACTGTATTATTTTTGATGAATTTGCCTTCTTCTGCATCACTAATTCATCCCTGAGATATTAACAAGTAAGAAGAGTTATTTCTACTTATATTTAGGTCTCAACCTCACTTTATTTTTTTAAAGCTATAGGACTTTTTTTTTTCTTTCTCTTAGATGCCATGGAATCAGCTCCAAACATAGCAAACCTGTGTATAGTAAAAACCTTGCCTGGCTCTGAGCCATACTCACAATTACTTCTATGTCTGTGCCCATCTATTTAGTCACTGTTTCAATCCATCTCATAGAGGGTTTTCTCTTTTTTGCCAGTCATACTTTATCAAGCATAATGTCTCTTTCCAGAATTGACCTATCCTGACAATATGTAAGTAAAATGTAAGTAAGTAAAAGTTTAAGTAAAAGTAAGTAAAAGTTTAAGCATCCTTATCTTTATGGAGCACTCTTCTTACTTCTTACTTGTCTTTTTAGCAATCCATGGTAATTTCTATATTCTGCTGAAACATCACAGTTCTTCTTCTTTTTTTTTTTTTCTTGGCATCACTGTCCTCTGGTGAACATCACAGTTCTAATGCATCCATGCTACAAGCCTTATTCAAAGTCCAGCTCTCACATCTATATGACTCGATGGAGAAAACCATGGCTTGGGTCAGGCACAATTTAGTTCTCTAAGCAACAGCATTCCTTTTCAGTACTCTAAAGAAGACTTGTGCAACAAATTTACCTAATGCCATATGTCTTTGGGTATCTAGGTTACAAAAATTGATTGTGGATCCAATTAAGACAACTTCAGCTTTTTTCTCCCCATTTATCCTGATGTTACATATTGGTCCAGAGTGAAGATTTTGATCATTCTCATAGTGATTTATAATCCATATTGAAAGCTAAAATCCTTGATTTTCATCAGCAAGTGCTCCAAATCCTCCTTCCTTTCAGCATGCAAGTATACTGCAGTTATTAATATGCCTTCCTCCAATACTGATGCCCCTATTTTTCATATCATCCAGTCCTTTGAGAATTTGCTCAGCATATAGATTGAACAAGTATTATGAGAGCATATAATCCTGATGCACACCTTTCCTGATTTTAAACCACACCATATTCCTTGTTCTGCTCCCACATCTGCCTCTTGCCCTGTGAACAATTTACGATAGAGCACAATGAAGTGTTCCAGAATTCTCATTCATTTCAAGATTATGCACTTTGTTATAGTTGACACAGTCTACAGTGTTATCATAGTCCATGAAACACAAGTAACCCTCTTTCTGTTATTCTCTGCTTTGAGCTAAGATCCATCTGACATTAGCAATGATATTCCTTGTTTCAAGTCCTGGCCTGAACTTCTGGCACTTCTCTGCCTATGCACTTCTGCAACTGCTGTTGGATGAAATGAACTAAGCAAAATTTCACTTGTGTGTGATAACACTGTTGTCATTCTGTAATTTGAGCATTCTGTTGGATCACCTTTCTTTGGAATGAGCACGAGTCAATGGTCAGGTAGCTGTTTTCCAAATTCCCTGGCTAGACAAGTGAGAGTTTCCAGTATTACTTCAGTTTTCTGAAACATTTTGAGTCTTCCATCAAGTCCTGGAGCCTTATTTTTTTGGCTAATATATTCATTTCAGTTTGAAATTTTTCCTTCACTACCATTGGTTCTTGTGAATATGCTGTCTCCTATAATGATGGAATGTTGACTAGTTTATTTGATGCAGTGATTCTGTGAATTCTTTCCATCTTTTCTTGATGCTTTCTGCATCATTCAACATTTTTCTATAGAATCTTTCAAAAATGTGAATTTAGAGAACTTTATTTCTTGTGGGCTGTCCCAATTGATGTTAGAAATTAAAACTGGTATGGATTGAGATTATATGCAATTAAAATAGCACATTATGTCTATTACTCATTGAATTTTGCAAAGCTCTGCTTCCGTAGGAGAGTTGATTGCCATTTCTTCCTCCGACTTCCATGTAAGTGAACAGCACACACAAGGCAGATTTGAGAAGGCACCTATCTTCTCTCAAGATAGCAAGAGCAAATTGACAACGTCTATATTATTTTTCACCTATCTTTTTTTTATAAGAAAATATTCTATTTTAGAGGAGAAAATTTTAGAAAGTCACTTTTAAGCACTGTATATTTCATCATCTCATAAATTGTACTGTATATACTATTAATTATTGTCAAAATTGGAGAATGGAGAGTAAATAATGGAAACATTAGTAGTCATGTTTTGCCCATAGTGCACTCTGTTTTATTAAACATGGATTATAATTATGCTACACCCCCAGTTTCAAGCTTGCTTTTATCAAATTATTCAGTAGTTCAGAATGCATCACTTCAACTTCCTTAATCTCAATTCCTTACTGAAACCTCTGGACAGAATTTATTTATTTTCCTTGTATAACTCTAATAACTACATGACAAAAATGCTATGTTTATAAGTGAATAAATTAACATCTGGGCTAGAAGCAGACACAAAGGTTTTTGTGCTTGTATTCCTACCTTTAGGCAACATCATATGCTTAATTGTCCCTATGGAGTGGGTCTTGTCATTATACAAACCATGAATCCTTGCATTTTTTTCTTTTGTAAAAAAATCATTTCATTTGGGGCTCTTATAGTTTTTATGACAATCCATACATCAATCCATTGCATATATTTCTTAATGGGCAATAGAAACCAAACTCCAGAGCTTACATAAAGGGTGATCCTGAAGCCTAATACTCTCTTTCAGTTTATTTTCTCCTTCCCCTTGTACTCCATAGACAAATTGGTGTATTCTATCAATTATTGAAATAACTCAGCTAATAAATCTCCTTGGATTAAAAGATTCATCCCTGTGCCAGTGGAAATGGAATCACTAGATAGCATTTTTAGAACAGTTAAATTCACCACTTGGGGGAGGGGGGGGAGCAATACATAACCTCCAAATAACTATTTCCTTGTTTTTCTTATTTACATCTCAGGTTTACTTCTGCAAAGTACTTAAAGATCTAAAGCCCCATATCAGTGTTAGGATCAATGATTTGTGAATTATCAATTACTGTTCTTAAGTGTTAGATTTGAGTTTGCAGAAAATCATAAATTTAAACATACTCCCAAATGAAGGGAAAGACAGGAAGCAGCACCTTAATGCTAGTATACTGCTCAAGTCTTTGATGACATTTTGAGGTAACATTCAAATTTGCATTTGAATTTTGAAAATATTTTCAAGGTGTAAAGCTAGTATTTCTTTCTTAAGAAAATAGTCAATAATACCCTGTGTCTATATTACACACAGCACAACACGGAGGAGGCTCACTCACTGAGTGTGCCTATTGTCAGCAGGCGCAAGAGCTGTAGTCCTGTGGAAGAGGGAGAGCGGGGAAGCTGAGTAGCTAAGTCATGGAGCACTTCTGGCACAATGGGCATTCATCATGCTGCAAGTAGTCTGAGGAAGATGAGCTTCAGCTTGAGATTGTCGGTGCTTACGAAATCAGAAAGCAGACAACATCTTAAACCACTCTAAATGAAAGCAGAGAAAACTGTTGTCCCAAGGAGAAATTTACTATATGCACAAATCACCCTGCTTTTATCTTCTGATTAGGCAGATAATGACAGTGAATTTTAGCCATCTTGCTTCAGACTGTGAGTTAGTAAACAAATTTTAAAGAATTGTAATACTTTATAAACACAACTGGAGACATGAGATATTTTTTTTCCTGTCTGTGTTATTAGCATTTTATCAGCTAAAGACTTGAAATATTTGAATGAGAAATCAACTTGATGTTCTATGACAATAAACTTAAATCTGCACTTTTGGACCAAGAGTAAAGACTCATTGGTTAGTGATCACAGAAGTCTTTCTTGATGTTTTTCTCTTCCTGGTATCTCTACTTTAGATCCAAATCCCTTTGTCTACTAAAATCCTAGCTCTTTGCTTTTGGTTTACTTTATTTTTCTGTGAATACCTGAAATTTAAAAGAAACCAAGAACTCAAATATTACATATAAGATCTCTCTATACATAAATGATAGGGACAAAAAATTCTGAATCTGGCCCCCCCACCCCCCATGGCTAGTTAATTATGTTTTTGGTAAAAGAATCTTATCACCTCCAAAGTACTCTCCATTGCAATTAATATATTTATCAGAACCGTGATCAAGTCTCACAAATATTTTTCAAACTCATCTGTTTGAATGGCTGACAGAAATTCCCTTATTTTTCTTCATCTCTTCTACATTGTCAAATTGCTATCCTTTTATGTCCCTCTTCATTCACAGAAACAAAAAGAAGTTGTGTGCAGTGAGAACAGGTGAGCAGGGTGCGTGGGAGCAAGGGAAGCATGCTGTCTTTTGCTAAAGGCTGGGTCACTGAAATGGCTGTGTGAGCAGGTCCATTGTCACGTTGACAAAACCAATCCCTCATCTGCCACAAATCAGGCTGCTTTTGTCACATACTGTAACACAAAAATTTCAGAAGCTCTTAATTGAAATCTGGATTTATAGTCCAAACTAGTGAAATGAATTCCAAATGCATTATGAGTGAATATTTTCATTTGAGAAATTGATAGACATCCAGAATGAGACATGCCATCAATCAACGTTTTTAACCTTTTTTTTTTTGAAATGAGAAAACCTCTATTCCATATGGGTTTTGCCCACATCACTGTCCTTGCAAACTATGTTCAATATCACAACAGTTTTTCCCATTTTTCTTATTCAGGAAACAACATTCCACAGATGCATATTGTTCTTTTAAATCAGCCACCAAAAAATGAGGTTGTGCTGTGCTGCTTGTATGAATAACTTCACTGTGACCAGAAAGAACCTTCCCAAGTGTTGCTACTGGGTGCGCTAACTCAGATTGAGTTGCTAGATGCTCTCCTAGGGTGAAAAATGCATACTAAAAAAGTTTTTCCCAGCCAAGCTTCTTTACATTTTTATTTGGGTATCCTCTCATATGCACCACTCATTGCTTAATTTTTGTTACACATACTCCTTTTACCACTGGTTTCCTTTTTTATTTTGCTAAATATTTTTTTTGCATGTGATTTACAGACTTTTTCTTGGCATAAATTTTAATTTCTCTGCTAGCATTATCATTCACAACGAAGTAACTGTGTACATTAAAATATGAATCAGATATGGGTAACTCAAAAAGCAAATATATCTAATTATTTTTATGATTTCTGATGGTTTCCATGATAAATAGCAGACCTTGGATAGTGGATGAGTGCTTTGTAAGAATAATGCAATCCATAATATTGTATCTATAATATCATGGACTTTCAATTCCAATTAATTTCCTCTACTAAAAAGGTCCTATTTACAAGGCACTTTTTTCTGATTGGCATGAGTCATGAGAGTTTCTTTGGGGACTTGCAGTGCAGAAATAATCTAATGGCATGCTATCTACACTTGCCAAGTCATATTATATGATTTAGCGGTAGATATGGAAAGAGACCCTGAATGCCTCATTTTCCCTGCTGAAGAATTGAACTAAAAACCCTTGGCCAATTGGGCATACTCTGCTGATAATGGGGCTACAGTTGTGCAATGTTTCACTTAAAGACAGCATTCAAAATCATCTTTTCAAGAGATATCCATATGGCTAAAAAGTAGGGTCCTTGATATTGAGCAGAAACGCAGATTTTTTTTTAAATTCTTGTAGCTTGAAACCAAATTACAAATCACTGAAATCAATGTCAAAATGAAAAGTTTCCCAGAAACAGAATACATTTGACTTAGTTTCACATGGTGAGAAGTGGCTGAAAACCTTGACTATTATAAACTATGTTTGAAATTCTGTACACTATTTCTTCTTTGATCTTTTTCTATTTTTTAAAATATAAATTTTATTGGGGGCCTCATACATCTAATACATCATTTAATACATTGTTTGTATTAGACATATTTCTATACATGTTGCTACATTCATCTACATTATCTACTTGAAGACCTCCAGCTCCTCTTCCCCTCTTTCCTCTAGTTCTTTAATTTTTTAATTCCAATTTCCCATTTACCCCTTCCCCCTTCTTCTCCCCCATGAACTTCCAATAACTTACAAATTGTTATTACCTGTTCATATGCCACACTGTATAATATGTCACTTCACTCACCTCCTCCCCCCGCCCATTTTCCACACCCCAGAGAGGAGGTCACATGCAGATTCGAGAAATTTGTTCCCCCTTTCTGCTCCACCATCCCTCCACCCTTCAAGTGTCACCACTCCCCACTAGTCTCAAGGGATTATCTATCCTAAAATCCACCTTTTCGACTCCAATGTGCATCCCCTGGTCTAGGCAAATCTGTGTGACACAATTGGGATAATGATAGTCAGTGGGAGGAAACATTTGAGAACATTTCATTGCTACTACACTGCACCTAGACTAGCTCATCTCCTTACTATAACCCCTCTGTAAGAAGAAGTCTCTTCACTTATTGATGGGCTTTGGGTGCTCAATCTGAACTCCCCCTCACTAATAATATATCTCTTAGGTCTTTGATGCTTGATACCAGATCCCTTTGACACCTCATGATCATATATACTGTTATGCTTCTTCCACGTGGGCTTTCTTCTTAGCTAGATGGCCACTTATTCACCTTCTTGTCTTGAAAACCACAGACGCGCATCTTTTCATAGCTGGACACCATCAGCTTTCTTCAACACATTTGCTTATGTACATATTTCTCCTCAGTGATCATATCAGGAAAGTGAGCATATAATGTTATGATTATTAGTTCTTGAAACC
Source organism: Nesogale talazaci (assembly GCA_004026705.1). Classification (NCBI taxonomy): domain Eukaryota; kingdom Metazoa; phylum Chordata; class Mammalia; order Afrosoricida; family Tenrecidae; genus Nesogale; species Nesogale talazaci. The sequence continues at coordinate 10,457 of PVJH01048806.1, forward strand.
TGATAATTGATCCCTTTGTTATCTGTTAGTCCCATAAGCTGGTATACTTCTCCTAAGTGAGCTTTGTTGCTTCTGAGCTGGATGGCTGCTTGTTTACTATCAAGCCTTTAAGACCTCAGGTGCACATATTTTGATAGCTGGGCACCATCAGCTTCCTTCACCATATTTGCT